>JAUMHH010160416.1:0-17706 GCA_032359455.1 Chlamys rubida | reverse complement strand
TTTGAGTGTATTATACTTACTCTGTAGTAATTTTGAGTGTATTATACTTACTCTGTAGTAATTTTGAGTGTATTATACTTACTCTGTAGTAATTTTGAGTGTATTATATTTACTCTGTAGTAATTTTGAGTGTATTATACTTACTCTGTAGTAATTTTTAGTGTATTATACTTACTCTGTAGTAATTTTGAGTATATTATACTTACTCTGTAGTAATTTTGAGTGTATTATACTTACTCTGTAGAACATCAGCAACGTCACATTCAGGGTCTATTGTACCAATGTAATGTGGGTTGTCCACTGTCTGAGAGCCGTACAACAGTACTGAAACACATAACGTATTCAAATTACATCTGTGGTGAATTCTTAAAGTATCTTTTCTTCTGTTCCATATCTTATTATTTTAGTTAAAATACACATACAACACTAGTTCCTTCAACCCAAGGGTTGTACATTAAATCTCATGTCAACTTTCAATATTTTGACCAAGGTCTGCCTGGAAATAAACAAGAAATTCACAACTAGTGTAAGGTCTGATACATGTTACCCATTATGACAGAAATCGAAAGCCTACCAACACAGGGGTTTAAACATATTAGTTATAGTTCTTGCTTTACAGCTCCTATGAACGACCCTGGCTGGTAATTACATATAATGAGGTCATTGTTATATATAGTGGCTGGTAATTACATATAATGAGGTCATTGTTATATATACAATGTACAATGAACAAGTGAGTGAAATATTAAATCTGTCGAGCTCAACTCGTTAAAAAAGAGTTTCACAGAGTGTTGTTTATTTGCCTGCTTTGTTTTAGCAATTTCAGAAAGATTCTAACACTTTTTACTCTAACGATATTGACTTCTGTGTTAAAAAGAGGCTCACGTGTATCTCACATCTAGCTAGTAGTTGCAAGCTTTAGAAGCCCAAACAATTTAAAAACAATGTTTTCACCTTGATGATAGCTGTAGTCATTGTTAAGATTAAGTTTCATGTTCAGGAATATCACAGCCCATGCAACCCAATTCAAATATCTAATGCAATATACCCCTTTTAATGGTCTTATGACTGTGATTTGAACAAAATTGACAAAAAAACTCAAAGCCATGCTATTTAACATAAAGACAGTGTAAAAAGATGGTTACAAAGGGAATTTTTTAAACTACATCTCACTAGCATTTAAAAACTGTATTTCTTAGCTCCAGTTTTATTAGACCTCCAAAGAAGGATTTCTCTTAATTAAATTTAATTGATTGGAAATGGATTCCTACATTATTCAGGATATGCATGCCTAAGTTGTCTAGAAGTACAGATAGATCTCCATGTGTCATTATTTTTTTTTTGCTCAGCCAATATTCAATTTCATCAGGCTGAGAAAAGCAACCACATGGTATTAATATGGAAGCATTGTGTGAAATGTACTAGTTTTGTAAAACTGTTAGGACCCATCTTATAACATTACTGTTAGTCTGTGAAACAAGTTATGATCAGTTACAGAACAGTCCCTGCATGACTTGGGTAATTTGGGTGCTAAAAGATAGGAAGTGTTGATACTGAGGAATCCAATGGTGACTCTAACAGGTAACTCTAACAGGTGACTCTAACAGGTAACTCTAACAGGTGACTCTAACAGGTAACTCTAACAGGTAACTCTAACAGGTGACTCTAACAGGTGACTCTAACAGGTGACTCTAACAGGTAACTCTAACAGGTAACTCTAACAGGTGACTCTAACAGGTAACTCTAACAGGTGAACAGAAATACTTCTAATCACGCTGCACTTAATGAGGGATTTTTCTCGTTCTGACACAGGATTCAAGCAGAGAGAAGGAGGCCAGCCTCTGGAAAGGGAGGTCACTCAGGTACTTAAGCATATGATTCAGCAATGACAAGACATCACAGGGTACCACATAGGAACCTTAATACCTATATGATTATGAAAATGAAATCCTGTTTATAAGTTGGACGTAAGTCCATCCACCCATATCAACAATAGGTGTTGCGCTTCTATGTCTGAACACAAATGTCTTAGAATGTTAGTGCCACAGACATGTTTCCTCACCATGCTGGCTGATGAGCATTCGTATACTGATGCGAGATAAGAGGAACCTATCCAGGAAGTATCGTATCGCCTCCGTGTTAGTGTTGACATTGGTAAAGTTGTAGTAGGATGGATAAGTCTCTTGTAATTCCAGCACTCCCTGTGAGAGAAAACAAAAGACTAATTATAGTTTCAACATAGAAATACCTTGCAATTGCTTGACAAATAATATATTGTTTATGTCAGAAATTCTAGTCAGAAATTCACACATTCTTCACCCTCAATCTCAACAGAGCATGTTTTGAATCATCATGATAATGTATACATGGGGATATGGGGGAAACTTTCTAATTTCCTTATTTACCACATGATAACATATTACTCTTAACTAAAACATTATACTTGATATGGTTGGTAATAAATTAAATTCAGTCTGGTGCATTAACTCATTCACCCCTAAAGTTTCAAAATGAACTATTCCAACCTTTGAATTGAAAGAGTTCAAATTTGTCTTCAGGGGTAAATGAGTTAATTATCAGTGAATATTTCATTTTCAAATATTTCCATATAAGTCTTTACCGAAATGCTTTATACTGCAAATATTACAGGACTGGTATACTTTGCAGCTAGTACATGTACAGGTACATGTTGTAGCAAGAATATCTTACAAATAGATGGTTATTGCTATTTCAAGGGCTTTTCCTCAATTATGTTAGAGCATTTCTAAGATGAACGTTATATATTATGTAGCACTTGATATAAAAGCCTTTTTTTGGTATGTTGTATGTACAATGTATTGTTATAATTATATGTAAAAAGTGTTTTAAAATTAATAACATGAAATATGTAATTTTTAGGGTCATTGGTTTATCTAGTTTTTAAGTGGTCTTCAAATATCTACCATGGCAATATTAAATACTGTAGGTCTACAGATACATCACTTAGTCTCAACACATTATCATCTTCATCCATACGAAACTTATTATTCTAATTAAATACAAATCTAATCGGTGTTTAAGCATTCTACTGAGGGGTCAGTCAGATATACAGTATGGTTGTTAGGCTAATCCAGGCTCTTCTACACAGATACAAACCTGGGCCATTGTTTCCACGACTTTAGAATGGCGATTCTTGATTTTCTGGAGGCCTTCTGAGAAACTGTAAAATTTGAAAGTCAACTAATGGATGTTTAGGCATGTCCCTATCCCTAATATTACTGTACCAAAGTGGCGATGGGATTTCTGTCAAAAAGCATTTAAACCATTACATCTTCATATATCATAATTCAGCTCTACTCTTATTGAGGTACAGCACAGTATTAATGTTTTTAAACCAAAAAATACTGTGAGCCTCTGCTATGTTTTGATATTACGGTTCACGAAAAGAAATCAAAAAGAGCAATTGTTTTGTTTAACATTAATTGTCAAAAGAAAGTCATTTAGTTCCCAAATGCGAGTGTCTGGAGGCTTTGTCACATTAATATACTGTATCCAGCTTTGATTTATGTAATGCACACAATTTACATCAACACAGCGAAGAATTTGCAGTTTAAAGATTTCTAAGCCAGTAGGGTTACTTGATCAGAAAATGTTTCACTGTTATGTTGAAATTTGGATTTACATTACATATACTGCAACAATCACATGCATTCAGTGTGATACATGTATTTATACTTCATGCTTGTAAAAAGCATCTTAAATAGGAAATTACTGAACGTTGTTTCTGAACACTGGTATATCATTTACTTTACATGTCTAGAAAAGAAGTTTTCTTGACAACTGCAAATTTTGTGACACATTTATTTCACGTTAACTTCAAAAGCTTGCATGAGATATTGAGTGCAAATTAAATTGACAAAAAGTTTTAAGACATGATATGCGTACATGATTGTACATATTGGGAGAAACGCGAACTTTTGTCCTCAGGAATAATATTCACAATATCATTTGTACATTTATGTTCATACAGATGTACATAATATACATAATCTGCAGTATTGTAGTCTGGATCCTGATCATCCACATCGTTCCATTGTTTTGAAGTGACACATTTACAAGTTTATAAGTACATTATTATACAGGACTGTACAGTCAGGACCAACAAAGTGCCAGTGTTTTAATGCGACATATTTACAAATTGAGGTTTCATCTATACATACTGTTCTATAAATACATGTACAACACAAGCTCACATGAATTTAAACACCTGCTTAATATGTGAAGATAACACAAAGTTTGACTGATTATAATGATAACCTCATGGTCACCGAGCTGATATACTATAACACAAATAATAAACAAAGCTGATGTTTATATTTACAAACCATGCCCCATCCTAGTGACGGAGAAAACATTGGTGTTGATGTTTCACAAAATACCTTTTTATTTCATGTTTACAATTAATTTGAAAATTAAATGAGACTTACCTGTAAGTTGAAATTTGATTGGAATTCTGTCTTCACTCCTGATGGTACGTAGAGATAACGTGAGATGCGTGCGCATCGTTAGCAGTCATACTTTAACGCAGTGTGAGTGAACACTTCACTAATATAATACACAATTCAGTAATCAAGGATTACGACAATAAGAACAATATACAACCAATAAGTAGTTGTATATATATACTTAAGTGAATACAACTACAGGGTGGGAACCAAATATAGTTACATAACACCCTATACCTTTAAGCAATACACAATAAGGGTGGGCACGTTATCTCTACGTACCATCAGGAGTGAAGACAGAATTCCAATCAAATTTCAACTTACAGGTAAGTCTCATTTAATTTTCAAATTCTGTCTTCACTCCTTACTGGTACTCCGAGATCCCGTGAGATGTTCAAAGACAGTGTTCACGAACAAAAACAAAAGTCATATCAACAGATAATTGGAATTGTATTCAGCATTGGTTACAATGAAACTGACAAGTACATACATGCATGTATACTGATGTCCAACGGTCGAAACTCAATATATATATGGCAACTTACATAACCGAAAACAGATATAATCGGTTAACACATTTAACACAGTTCTTCCTAAACGTATAGTCTATCTTCAACACTATGGTTCAACACTTTTTACAGTATATGTACATATGTGTCCACACCCACCAGATGCATAGTCAAGTCTCTGAGGGAAGGGAGACAACTGCTGTCATTGTCATTAACTTATCTCCCTTTGTAGAGGTTTGTTATAAAACTTTGAGAAAGTGGATGCTTTACTCCATCCTGCTGTTTTCATGATGGTTCCAAGAGGCACATTAGCCCTGAACGCTGCTGACATGGCTGCTGCCCGAGTACTGTGAGGTGTAAACATTTTTAGGTCAATTCCAGCCTTCCCAAGAACAGTTTTAATCCACCTGGAGATGGTGCTTTTACACACAGGTGAATGTGGTTTCTGATAGCTGAGAAATAGTTTTGTGTTATCACCTCGAATCTCTTCTGTACGTTTCAGGTACTCACGTAACTGTACCACAATACACAACGATGAATTTTCCTTGAAACCATCCAGTGAAAGTCCACTTTGATGAAAATTAGGGCGAGACTGTTTCAATAGTTCACCAAACTGAATTTTAACACAATTTTGTTGAAAATTTAAGTTTCTTGTGTCCATCACATGAAGAGATTGGGCACGCTGTCCAGTTAACAGTGCCAATAAAGTGACCACTTTAAGTGTCAACACCTTCAAGGAATTACTACCATCCATAGTTGTCAAATAGTCCAGTACTATCTGTGGATCCCATGTTACCGAGTTGCTTGGTAAGGCTGGCCGTTTGTTAAAAACACCCTTTAAAAATCTTTTCACTAATGGCAAATTCCCACATGGTTGCCCATTAATAATTATGAATGTTGATAAGGATGATCTGGCTGTGTTAATACCACTATATCCAAGTCCTTTGTGGAATAGTTCTGTCAAAAATTCAATAACATTTGTTACAGATGGTGAAAATGGATCAACTTCTTTTGAACTTGCATATGAAAACCACTTTTTTGTGTAAATGTCATATTGTTTTTGTGTGCCTGGTCGCCATGACGACAGCAAAATTCCTTCTGCTTCCTTTGAAAGTCCCATGTCTGTGATGGTTTTCCGGAAAGGCGACAACCCATTAGTTGCATCTGGGGAAGTGATTCTACTTCTCTGCTCGGATGAGACAGAATGGTCTTCTTCCTGGGTAATAAAATTACACAGTCAATTATTAATCTTAACAAAACAGGGAACCATGTTTGTGTAGTCCAATAAGGCAAGATCATTACTGCCTCAGACTCATCTTCCCTTACTTTTCTAAGTATTTTCCCAATTAATGAAAATGGTGGGAAGATATATACAAACTCTTTCCATTCAACAGAAAATGCATCAACAGCTACAGCATATGGATCAGGTTTCCATGAGATATACCTAGGAACTTGATTGTTTAGTCTTGAGGCAAACAAATCTATGTCGGGTGTTCCCCAAATATTTGAAAACATGTTGAATATTTGTGAGTTCAATTTCCATTCTGTGTTTTCATGATTGAGTCTGCTCTCTTTGTCAGCCTCAACATTTTCCCTACCTGGAATATGAGCAGCTGATATCCATATGTTTCTTTCAATACACCACTGCCACATTTCTTTTGCCAAAGAATTACAGTATGATGTTTTACCACCCATATGTGTAATGTATGCTATGGCAGTGGTATTATCTAAATTCATCCTAATGTGTACATCCTGAAAATCTTTACACAGTGTCAGTAAAGCAAACCATGCAGCTTTCAGCTCCAGGTAGTTAATATGATCCAGTGACTCATTTCTTGACCAACTACCACCTGTTTTTGTTTTACCAGCAGTGCCCTGGTTATGTATGTGTAAAACTCCCCCCCATCCCTTTTTTGAGGCATCGGAGGTGAGAGTGATGCTGTGTGGAGCATGTGAAATAACATTTTGTGCTGTTTCAATGTTGGCCACCCACCATTTCAATTCATTTATGCTGTTCACTGACAACTTTGTTTTGGACTCGAAATGTCCTTTACTTTCTCTTAGAGCAGAAATTTTGTCTGCTTCAAGATGCCTGTAATGCAACAGCCCATACATCACTGCAGGAAAACTTGATACAAGTAATCCTATGCAGTGTGCAATTTTCTGAATAGTAGGTGTTTTATGAGACATCAGTTGTTGACAAACACTTTTAATATTGTCTGACTTTCTGTTGGGTAAAGTAACAGTCATAGATGTGGAGTCTAAAATAAACCCAAGATATTCAATAGTGTGTGTAGGTTCAAACACAGATTTTACTGGATGGATTATGAAACCAACTTTCCCTGACAATTGAACAGTGTCCTTCACATTTTGGCGACACTCTTCAAGTGAAATGCCCAATAATAAAGAGTCGTCAATATATGACGTATTCAAGTGACCCATTTTACGCAATTCAGAAAAGAATGGTTTGGTAATTTTGGTAAACACACGAGGTGCCGAGCATAATCCATTTGGCAAAGCTGTGTACTGATAAAGTTTCCCTTCAAACATGAATCGTAAATACTTTTGATACTCTCTATGTATTGGAACAGAATAGTAAGCATCCTTCCAATCAATTGATGCCATATAACAATCTTTGGTCATCAAATTTAAAGCACTCTTCAAAGTGTCCATCTTGAAATGTCTGTGTACAATAGACTCATTCAGGTTTTTCAGGTTAAGTATCAGGCGACAACTGCCATCCTTTTTTGGTCTAATGAAAATATTTGATATATATTCCCCTTGAACATGATCAACTTCTTGTAAAACCTCCTTTTTTAGAAGATTGTCAATCTCATTTTGTATCACCAATTTTTCAGATTCCTTGAAAGCATATTGTGGCAACAACACACTAGGAATTCCAACATCATTGAAATTGTCTGAAAATTCAAGTTTAACCCCTTTGATACTATCTAATAGCACAAAATCTGAAGTCAGCTTCTTCCAAGATGGCAGATGTTTACTGATACAACCTGCCTGAAATTTGCTCACACAATCAGGCAGTTCACTTTGTATGGTTTGTAAAAACTGTGTCCAATCCCCATGGCAACCATGAAGGTTAGCTCGATATTGGGGTGTGTTTTGTATAGGCAAATGAATATCACTTACCTCAACAGTAGGGGGCAGATGCTGCTCTATTTTCTTTCCGAGTGCTGCCCCCTTTTGAAGTTTTTTGGCCTCTGGTTATGTTGACCGTAGCCATTCTGTTGACCTTTCCCTTGATATGGGAAGCTACGCTGGGGTCTCCCATCATAAGACTGAAATCGGCCTCGATACCCGCCAAATTTCCCTCTGTTAGAGAACTTTGACTGACCTTTCATCTTCCCATAATATGAATTGTAACCGGTCGAAACTTGTGAAGCGACCCGGTTTGTCTCACTAATTTCCTTCATCGAACGATGTAGTTCATCTCCAAATAACTGGGTTGTGACAGGGTTATTTGTGGAGCATAGCGACGAGAATTGATTGTTCAAGTCAGGCTTGATGAATTCTCGCCTTCGTTGGCTGAGATCTTGTGATGCGTTGCTGACCAGCATAAAACTGTCAATCGTATACTTCATCATGTCGTCCAGTGCTGTTTTGATTTTTGAGTCCATGACTCCTTGTTTACGTACTGACGTCAGCAGCTGAAGACTTCTCGCCAGGGGAACTAATCCCTTCAACATTTTCTCCTGTGCTTTCTGGAGACGTAGTAGTAGTAGTAGTATATCCCTCCTGTTGTAGGAGAACCAGCCTCAGGCTGTAATATAAATTGTTCACGGTACTTCGATGATGGCATAAAGTACAGCTCATGTGGGAGACAGGTATGAAATAACTTTTTTTTTAAATACAAATGTTGTGTTAATGTTAGTGGTGCCAATACACCGAACTACTCTACAAACTTAGTGATTATTAACTCGCTAGCATATACTACTGTGCTGCCAGTTGACATCAGCTCATATGTGCACCTGACTATAGTTATCTACATTTATGATACAACATGTCTAGGGATATATATACACAGGGACAACCGTAGTGAGTGGTCCATTTTACATTGCGCTTCACCAGTACAGGTTCTGGCTTTATGTGGAGTCCATGCTTAAATCCATTATTCACACACTGCCAATTGAATAACTGAATAACAATGTTCATTATCCACATCAGCACACCATCAGTTTGATAGATACATTTTCCCATCGTTTATCCACCACTGGTTCTGGTTGTAATGTCTAGAATTACACAACGTCTGAGGTGTAGTGCATAACTCATATTTCTAGAAATGTTCTCGATCCTGCTGGCGGTCTCTCTGTCCTGTATGGTAAGAGGCAGAGATGGATTTGTGATGTCCAGTATGGCTTGGAGCAGCTTGTCCGCGTCGCAGATGAGCGCAGAGCCTACCACAGCATCACAGTTGTCTTCGATCACCTGTTTGATTGCCTGAATGTATGGCCTCCTAGTTGTTTCTAGAGCTGAACACTTTATCAGGAAGTGCTGGGTGTCTTCATTGTTGGCCTGGCACATAAGGCATGCTGGGCTACTGTGAGCATTGTACTTGGCTCTTGTGCTCTGGAGTATATAAGCCCCAGCCATCAGTTTAGCTTTGATGGTGGCCTTCCGGACTGCCATTGTATCCATTGGTACAGAGTCGAAGACATGATGTACTGCCCCAGTTTTCATGGTATGGTGGTGAAGGAATCTCTGCGAAGACTTCTCAGTGCGGAGGTTTTCCACCTGCCTTCTCCAGTATGCGTTTATGGCAGACTTGACATGGCGGGTCCATGAGCTCTTTGATGGCGAGATGTCGAGAATGTGGAGTGCTGCCGGTAGTTGGTATCGCTCAGTCAGATACTGTATATGTATAAACCAGCTGTGGGATTTGGTGCTTTTCATACTGAGTTGTCTGCGGCCAATTTCATTCTCGGGTGAGTCCGATCTAGCTATGCTTCCAAAGAGCATTAGAGCTTGCTTATCCAGGTAGGCCTCGATAGGAAATTCTCCAGACAGGATATATGCCGCCGAATCTGCTGTGTTAGTTGGTAGTCCCATGATGTGTTTCAGGGTGCGCTTATGATGTTTGGCAAGGTTCGCCGTATCGGTTTTACTCAGGACGACCGCCTCGAGTCCATATACCATCCTAGGTCGTACATAGGTGTTCCATAGTTGGATAAGGACTTTGGGGTTCACTCCACTGTAGCCATGCAGACCAGCCCCCATGAGGGAGTATGTTGTTCTCCGTGCCAGTTGGATCCTTTCAGCAGATACATTCTTCACCGAGTTCTTCGCGTTTGTTGCTCTGTTAATCCCAAGATGTTTATAGGTTGATACAATTTCCATCTTTTGACCGTTGATGCTATGGCTGGTGTGATCTTCTTCCGTGCTCTTAGCCTTGTTGAATACCATGATCTTACTTTTAGGTGCGCTCAGACTGTACCGTTCTCGTGAGGCAAACTTTCCCTGTAGATGGAGCATCACCTGTAGCTCGTACGGGTCGCTACTGAGGAGTACGATATCATCCGCACACGTGGGACTGCCTACATGGGTTATTCCTATTTTAAAGCCCAGGTTGCTTTTCTCCAGGAGATCCAAAAAGGGGTTTATAAACATCTTGTAGGCCGTTGGTGACCAGCATCCGCCCTGTCTAACTCCCTGTTGTTCGATGAAATGCTCCGAGATACATTCTTCCCATTTAACGCACGACTTCGGTTCGTTGTACCAGTCTTCCATGAGAAGCCAGTCCGTAGCTTGGAGACCATACAAATATAGGCGTCTTAACATCGAGCTATGCCAGAGGACATCAAAGGCTTTGGTGGCATCGAGGAAAGCGGCGTAGAGTGCCTTACCATTGTCTACACTCTCTGCTATGCATTCTGTGAGGAGCAATGCTGCATTGTTTGGCGAAGTCCCTTTGGTAAAGCCCTTCTGCATTGTGCTGAGATGGCCTTCGATGACTGCGGTGTTACGCTGCAGGTGTAGTTTTTCGAAAACCTTGCCAATGATGCTCGAGATGGTGATCCTTCGATAGGAGTTGGGGTCATTTACTGGCTTGCCTTGCTTCTTGTAGATAGGCGTTATAGTACCAGACTTGAATGCCTCGGGAATAGTTTTGTCTTCATGGATGCTTCTAAACAGTGTTACCAGAGTGGGAATTAGGATGTCGCCGGCATACTTTAGATGTTCTGCGGTAATGCCATCCTCATCTGCAGCCTTTCCGTTTCGTAGGGAGTTAATTACTTTTTGGACTTCCTCCTCTGTGTATACATCACGTGACGCTTCCTGACATAGTTTTCCGATGTTCCGTACATCATCATCAACTTGCTGTTGGTATCCTTGATCATAGTTGCTACGGGTATCAGGTTGGCTGAGATGCTCAAAGTAGCTTGCCCATCCAGTGCAGATCTCATCAGTGTCCTTGAGGTACCTATCATCAATGATGAGATGCGAGAGCTTGGGAGCGCTGCTGCTTGTTCTCTGCTTATTGACAAGCTGGTGGAACAGCTTCACATCTGATGAGTTTGCTTCCATTATTCTGTGGTATGTCTGCGTCCTGCGTTGCCCATTTGTTTGTCTTTGATGTTTCCTTAATTCCTTTTTCGCCCTCCTACATTTAGTCTTTAGATAGCTTTGTGGACCTTGAGTTGGTTTCCCTGCCTGCTTCCATAGCCAGTGTGCCCTCTTGCTGTCAGCACATAGTGAGGTGAGCTTTTCACTCCATTGCCTGGTATTTAGTCTCTTGGGTCTGCCCTTTTTGACTGGGCCTGCTGCCTGAGCACCCGACTGTATGGCTGCCGTCACAGCCTTCAATAGTTCTTCAGTGGACATGCCGTCGTTGCCATACTTCGTAAGGGTTTCTGTCAGTTTTTGCTGGTACGCTGGTACGTCCGCTTTACTCCAGTTGATCCGATTTCCACGCGTTCGCTGTCCCGCTGCTGATGTGGGTGCTGTATTGGCTACGCATGTGGGAAGGTTGACAGAAGTGGATCCCACGACCGGACTGTGTGTGGAGAGATTCAATGGGTCATTGTTCCACACTCTCACATTGCTCAATGATGTAGCAGCAGTTCCTAGCATGTAGTCTATTAGTGATGTATGGCCGGTGTAGTGCTGGAATGTCACGTCTGTTGGGTAGTTGGGTCCTGTACTTAGTCCCATGTTCTTCACGAGTTCTCTGAATTTGATATCCCTGGAGTTAGGGGGTTCTCTGTGTAAGGAAGCATTGAAGTCCCCGAGCATGATGACATCGGTGGTTGTCGAGTACTTCACTACCAGCTCATGCAGTTCCGTCATTGTGTCCAGGAAGTTCTCCTCTGATCCTCGTCCTCGACTTGGGAGGTATGAAGTAATGATAGTTGTATCTCTGTTGGTGCTAGCAATCTGAATTGCACAGGTTCGAGTGCTGCCATCCTTTAGCGTTGTTATGTGTGTGTCCAGCTCCTTTCTCCAGAGTAGAGCCACTCCACCCATCCCTCTCGGCCTAGCTTTCGGTGTGATTGGGTCGTCATCATCGCTGCACTTGATGTAGCTCGTATACCCATTGGATTCAGCAATCTTGGATAGGGTTTCCCTTTCAAACGAGTAGAGCCAGTGTTCTTGTAGCGCGACAACGTCCGACACTTTAATAAGAGCCTCTAGGAATATCTTGTTTGTGACGACATTCTCGACATTGAATGTGGCCAGCCGGATGTGACGTAGTAGGTTTGTTGTACCATTTGGGGGGTTGTTGGTTGTTGTGTTGGTCTCCTTGGCGTTTGTAGCAGGAGCGGAAGGGTCTGTTGCGTCTCCACAGGTATCTGACTGTTCCTGACTGGGTAGTTGTGGGGGTACAGCGTTGCCAGATGACCAGGTGTCTGACTGGTTGTTGTTGGGTGGCTGTGGTGATAAGGCGTCGCCACAGGTGTCTGTCTGGTCATAGCTGGTTGGCCGTTCTGATATGGCGTCGGTACAGGTGTCTGACTGATCGTAGTTGGGTAGCTGAGAGGGTATGGCATTGTCGCATGGACAGGTGTTTGGCTGGACAAAGTTGGGTAGCTGTGGTGGTACACTGTCTGTCTCTCTAAGTCCTGCTTTCTTGGTTTCTTCTTTTTGCCTTGTTTTCGCTGGCCCCGCCCTAAAAAATGATGAGGGCTGTTGTTGTTCGCGTATCTGTTCTCCATTCGGAGCGGACTGTCTATCTGCACCGCCCTCTGTTTCGGAGGGGAGCATCCTTCCGAGTGTGCGACCTCTTCATAGTGGTCCACTATCGGTTGTGACGGCAAGGTATTTGGTCCGTTATCGTCGGCTGTTATACCCCTTTTGTTCCGACGAGACTTCCATCCATTAGTCGTATTGGTGGAGGGATGATGACATAGCTGGGCTTCTTTTGGTCTATGTGTGTGACGTGTGCTCTCGGTGTAGTTGTCAATTACCTGATGGAGCTTAGTTTCTAGCATGTCCATTCTAACAGACAGAAGGCTTGTTTCCATATTGTGCATTCTTGCATCAATGTGCTGTTCTGTGTTCGGCTCCTGCTCATTGTGTTTTGGCCTGTGCACCTCCTGGGGAGAGCTCTGGGTTCTGATCTGTAGGGAGTTTTTCAGTTCCACAACTTGCTGCTCCAGGTCGATGGCGTACGCTTTCGAGGATGCCAGTTGCCTTGTTATCTCCGCGACCTTCGCCTCCCTACTTTTGATCTTGTTCTCCCTCTCCTTAAGTGCTTTTTCCCTCTTGTCAAGTTCTGATTTTTGGACGGTTAACTCCTCTGTATCTTTCATTAGGGGGGTGTCTGTGTTGGTTGCTGCGTCTGTTGTCATGGTAGTTATGTCTGTAGTTGATGTTGCGGCATTGATATGTGTGGGTCTGATTTCTACTTCTTTCTCAAACGTCTCTGTGCACCTTGATTCATTGGAGAGTATGGATAAGACATTGTGCTTGCAGCTCTTGCATGTGTACGGGTTGTTTGTTCTCTCCCACTTTTCAACTTGCTGCAATGTTAGTCGTTCACACTTGTAGTGGAGCCATTGGTCACATTCCTCACACATGAGCGATTCCCTTTCACAGTTCTCGTTGCAATGTTGACAGGCTATGTTGTCAGAGTTGGTACATAACATATCAGTACTCTCAGGGGTTGACTTTGGTTCTGTAGTACTGTCGGATTCTGGTTGTTTCTCCCTCTCTGCGTTGGTGACTGCAGGATGTTCTGTACTAGGGGGTGTATCTGTAATAGCCAGCTGGTTGCTGGTACTACTGCGTGTTATGTGCACGCTTTCCCGTTTGTGGCTCACTAGTAGTTCTGATGACACGGTTTTGTTGGCGCCATCCTTGCTGGCTGACTTGTTCCCATCTAGATTTACCATCATATTGCTGCATTGTTCTTTAATGAATTCGTTCGCCTCCTCGTATCTTCCTAGTGAGTTTACAACGTTCATTAATTTTGGTAGGTGATTTTCTACGAATAGTCTAATTCCAGATCCGTTTACACTTATCACAGATGATGTGAGGTAGATGTTGATCCTGTATAATTGTTTAGATGTCGTTTTGTGTTGGACCGAAATGGACTCGCTCACTGACAACTGTTTATTTTCCTCTGTGTTGTGTATTACAATCTTCAGATTTTGCTTTGATAAATGTTGGTCCATATTTTTTATTACATGCCTGGTTGCCTCAAATAAAGCAGCTGAAAGGGTTATCACCAGGTTACCTCCCTTTTTCATCTCTACTTTCTCTTCCTTCCTGTCTGCAGCTGTTATCTTTTTCCCAAGAGCCTTTTTAACATTTAGGTTATAATCTGCTTTCGTCGTTGTAGTGTATTTATTCCCGATTTGTGGTGAATATATTGATATATGTGCCTTCCTTGCCCTACCCGATGATCTTGTCTTGACAGCTGCCATTGCTGACATTTTGAAAATGAGTCGCGCTTCGGTTGTTGACGGTAATGTTCTGGGTTTAGTATGTTATCCTCGCGCTCTCCGTTTTCGGTGGAGAGTATCAAATTTTTAACGACAGACGGTTGGTCTATTCTGTGTACAGGTTTAATATAGCCGGTTTGTCTGATGTAGGAAACGTTGATATTGCTGGAAAATGTTTGTCCACACACGGTAGTAATAGTGTATATAACTTTATTTGGTATAGTATAGTATAGTATGAGAAACAAACTCGGCAATGATTTGGGGTAGGCAGTGAGTCACGCTGGCACGGATTCCATGCCGGGCGCTAGTTTATGGCTACCCCCAATCTTTGTTTACAAGTTTCACACACTTGTTCCACTATAACTACAAGCGTTCCATTAGCGTTTCACACATGTATATCTGGTCTCTGTTGTGTTTAATCCTTAGTATATATGCTGTATGCAAGTTTCACACACTTGCTCCACTTATGATTTCCACACACTTGTATAGCTGATCTCTGCTGTGGTTATATATGTTAATATGAGTTCACACGCATGTTAATATGGGCTTAGATACAGGTGTATATAGTTATATATGCAAGTTTCACACACTTGCTCCACTAGTACTGAGTTCACACGCGCGTAATGACCTGGGCTGTTTCGGATGTTTTGTTTTTCAGCAAGTCATATATTTAGATGTTTGGATACACGTGTTTTAAGACTCACTCATACGTTATACATGTGCAATATATGGGTATGGGACGTTGGGCTTACTATTCTAAAAGTCTAGTCTACTAAAAGCGTGCATGCACATAATTACAGGTGAGTAAAATAACTATGAAAGACTAAAAATATCATACAGGACGGTGAGTACAGTTCATGAGCAGGCATAAAAGTTGGGTAAAATAAATCAGATAAAATGGGAGACACTAAATCTTTCTAAAAGGAGTGAGAGGGTAAGTAAGAGTTCTAATTATCTAAAATAAATTAAATGACATACTTCAACGGTGACACTACCGGACGGGGAAATATACAAGTCCAGGTGTTTATCAGGATGTTAAGATGGCGGCCGTGGGCAGTAGCACTATTGACTAACAAACATGCTAAATTACGTCAATATAGTGGGATTTGTGATAAAAAATAGTTATGTACAGTTTGATAAAACCACCATGAAGCTACTGGGCACTAAATTACTGTGGTAAGCATGTAAAATAGTATTAAAACGATAAAATTCGTCTCCCACAATCACAGCTGCGCCATTCTTCTATCCACCGGAAGTCCAGTTTCATGATTGCCCAGCTAAAATGGCAACAGTTTGTCTGTGGAAGGCAGGATATGATCTTTGAACGTGGTAGGAGCGATAACTCCTATAATGTCAACGAATTCTAACATCGCGTAGATTTTTCACTGTTGGGAAGAAGGAAGAGACTGCTATATCTGTCAGTATTGGGGAAGTTCTGAGCTTTCCATAATTGTTATAGTGAAATCACATTGACAAGAAAATGAATGATAATTTGTTATTATGAGGTAAGGCTTGATCTAGCAGTAAAGCTAGCATTATTGTCGAATACACGTTTTTATCAAGTATGTTGGCAACTATAAATATCATACTGAAATATTATAAATATTATAAATCATATTTCAAACTATTGTGTAATGCAAATGATGCAATATTTAACAAGTGAAATCAGTTAGTATGTAAATAAACTGAACTGAATATTTTTTTTCAAGTCGCATTCTCTTAGAGGGTATTCAAGAGTTTGATATTAATCTCAAACAGAGTCTCGTTTATATTTATACTTAGAACATATTTAGTTGAAGTAGTGCATGCATTTATAAACTTTTTAAACAAGGAAATTACTATTTAAGAAAAAAGTCCTGAACTATTTCTACAAATATCAGAGTTCATAAAATCACTCGCAAAGTAATTAAGTTCATAAGACAAAAAGTCTACCAGACAAAAATAATTCATTGTCAAAAAAACATTGGTGCCGCCTGTAAATTCCGCAACATTATCTGTACATAGTGACAGCTTTACGGATGAAAACAAGTTTTATGTACAATATTGCGATCTTGCACAATTGTTGATAGCCGAATGTTTACGACGTCCTTGAACTTAAGCTTTATTCGCATATACAGCTTTTAACGGGGATGGCTCCAAATATCTTCAGAAAAGTGTTGATGATCTCAAAGAACTGGGCAGGCCATGCTTTACCCCTATAACCTTGACGGTGGCTGAGAGAGGAGGCCGGCGTCATTGGATGTTCTTTCCAGTAGATTCTATTGTATCAGCTCCACACCAAACGTTGACCATGAGAGGGAGTTTGTCGTTCACATCACTGACCTACTGGGTGCCCCCTTGGCATCAGTTCAAATGCATCATGATTGTACGGTAGGTACAAGCTTATTGATCTTCTCCAGAAGGCGGTCGGACATCGGTACACTGGTGGACTTCCTGTGGTAGGCCTCAGGAGCTTGTGCCGAAAAAAAGTCAATTTTCATCCGTAGCCATCAGGTTTTCGACTTGTAGATGGGGACATCAAGTTCTTACGCAGAGCACGTCCACCTCATAACGTACAACGTATATCTCGTTTCTAAAATGGAGTGTTCTCTCTTTTAGGGATTTGCTGGGACCTCGCATGCATTGTATATCCCAGCACTTGTGGACCATACCAGACACACCAGGACGTCAAAGGACACTATACAAGATACAAGATACAAGAAACTTTATTTAACGTCGCATACAGGTAAACAAGGAGCATTAGCTCTTGAGAGCTATTATTGCGACAAACATATGTAAAATAACAAT
This sequence comes from Chlamys rubida, assembly GCA_032359455.1. Classification (NCBI taxonomy): domain Eukaryota; kingdom Metazoa; phylum Mollusca; class Bivalvia; order Pectinida; family Pectinidae; genus Chlamys; species Chlamys rubida. Next base: position 27 of record JAUMHH010160416.1, on the reverse strand, counting down.
AACATATTATATTACAAGTAAAGGGAG
>JAUMHH010160405.1:0-17707 GCA_032359455.1 Chlamys rubida | reverse complement strand
GCTATACATTATGTCTCAACAGCACGATACTCACATGTTTAAACCTAACCTCAATAATGTTTACCTACAATATGTCCCGCAAGCGGGGGATATAAATTTCACGAATTTGCTTGTTCTTTCTAGGCCTCCTTTAAATTTCCACAGGGGCTAGCTGGTGCCTTGTGAGAAAATATATTACACAAAAAGCATGATTTTGGAAAATAATGTCACTTTTGCATGAAATTTGGGAAAATACAGCAAAATCATGCAGGCCCCAAATTCACCCTAATCTGTAGCTAATACAGTCGTTTGTAGAAATTTGTTATTAAAAACATGTAAAAAAAAATACTGGTTATATTACATGTAGATAAGTTACAATATAGGTTGTTCATGTGAGCAGAAATGTTCTAATATGAGCTTGTTTAAGAATCATTTTTCTCACCTGTGGAAATCGTGACACAGGAGAATTGGAGGTGAACAATTTCTTTGCTTATATATAAACTTACTTGAAGCTCATGTTCAAAACTTAATTTGCATACATTTCCAACTTGTTTCTAGTGTGTTGCTCATGAGTTTCTCATGTGTAATATAAGGTTAGATTTTTCTGTACTGGCTGGGATCAGGTTCAGTAATTGTTCAGTGTCCTGTCTGTAAATATTTCTATTTAAAAAACTACTAGTCCAGAATAGCTAAATAGATTCTGACAGCAAAAGAGTGAGATCCTATGATGTACCTAACATCAAGGTACATTGTATACACGTAGTATATCTAAGGTATTAACTCATTCCCCCTGAAATTTCATGATGAACTATTCCAACCTTTGAATTGGAAGAGCTCAAATGTGTCTTCAGGGGTGAATGAGTTAACTAAACAAGACAAGAAGATCAGTTGTAATGTGGTTGGGGACACTGGAAGTGGAAAGTGTTGTAATTCAACAAGGCTTTACTGTGTACTATGTTCGGGCGTAGACATATTCCCAGATCCAATATTAATTTGTTATTAAGGAATCCTTTCATGGTAAACTTCTAATGATTTGCTTTACAAGATTTTAACCTTATTTTATCTTGTTTATATTTTAATTAAGTTATTTGAGTACAAAAAGGTTACAAATTAATTATTGCATTTGTTACGAAATCCCAGGTTGTTTTGGCTACGGCTGTACTTGTTTTGTTAGTGTCGCCATGACTACAGTTTCCATGGAGATGTAGAAATTTATAGATATATATATATATATACATATGTATTATCCTTTGCTTTGACAATCACTTGAATTCCATTTATTTTGTGTCTGTTGTAGAAATGTTTCATTTTAAATGTGACAATTTTTTGGGGAAGTTGTCCCTAATTGTTAGATTATATTGTTATCGGCTTGTAGCTTTTAGTGTATAATATTGCACCAGAAAAATGGAAACCATCCATGATGCTTTGCTTAAATTTTTTGTTTAACCCTTTCACCCCTATGTAACTTTAGTCAACTCTACCATTCATTGTTCTGGATGAGTCCATTATGGTCCAAAGTGGTGAAAGGGTATCCAACCATTTTATAATTTCTTTCAGAGCAAGTCTATTATTTAGTAGTGGCATACTATTAATAGATTTAATATAATTTTTCGTTGTGACATGTTGACTTAAGGTCCTTTGTCATCTGTTAGTGAGTGGCATGCTAGTAAAAGAAGTGACACAAATAAAAGTTCATCTTGAAAAATTGAAGGATAAAACGTTATACAGAACTAATTTTAAACACTGATAAAATGGTTTGATTTGTATCATTGCCATTTATTAGCTTCATTTCCTGATACTTTCTTCCAGTGCTGGACAAATCATGATATTTTTGTGACTTTTCCTTGTAAGATAAATGAACTTTATACCTAATTAATATATAAATCTCTCAACCAAAATTAATATTGTGGTAAATGTGCAAGGTTATTTGGTCAAAGGGAAACAACTCTGTCACTAACCCAGGACAACTGGACAAGGGTAGCTTATACACCTACATGATCTGGAGTATATTATGTTGAAGTTAATTCCCCTTCCTTTTCAAATATGACCAAAATATTACACAAATTCAAATTTTGGATTAATTATTAACATAAATATTCATAAATCCTCTTTTTGTATACAAACAAGCCAAATATTAAAATTTGAAAAGTGTATTTTTTGTTGAATAATTTTGATTGAATCAGCATTACTTTCAATTATAAAGCAACTTCAATAACATAACTTGTATAAATACATATTGATATATTTATTTAATTGCACTGATGAAAAACAACTTGAGATCACATTTTACAACTCTGTTTAAAGATGTTGGTTTTATTTTTACCGAAAAAATGTTTATTTTTGTTGTGAATTTTGCATGGGAAATTTTGTATTCAATTTGACATGGCAATGCCAAACTTTAAATGTATTGAATCTTTATTGTCAAGTTGTTTAAATATTGTGATACAGTGATGGGACAACAATTCACAAACCAGGCCCAGTCGAACTCTGTTGTCACATGACCTTCATGTATAATAAGTTGTGAAAATGTCCATCTCAATTCAGACTGGTTTCATAATATTCCGACATTAATTATCAAATCTTAGCTAGATTAGCGAACAAAAAATTTCCATGAAACAATTTTTTTTTCATTTTATGAAATGTTTCAATTTTGATGAGATTGCAGAATATACTTTATTTCATACATGGCCTATTTTTTAAAGCCTTACAAGTCTGAGAACATAGTGAAATTGGTAAAGGCAATTTACTTGCATGCAGTTATACATTTTTGAGGTACTTTCATATTCTTAACTGAAATGATCCCTAGTGCACTGACAATTTCCAGGATGTTAGACGGAACATGGATACCTTCAAAGCAAAATGGTGAGTTGAAATTGGGAAAAGTTAGATGGAGCTGTGAGAATTTATCTACAAGTAATACTGCAGGGAGGTTTGTTTTGATCTATTCTGGCCATTGAAAAAAAGTCTTGGAACAATTCTAACATGAGCAGATTTGAAACCCCACTTTTTGGTTAAATTTTGTAAAATTATATAAAAAAACATTTTATGAATTTAAGGAAGGTCTTGTTTGAAATCAATTTAAAAAAATTCAGTGTCTGTGGCAGGGATTGGTTTATATTTATTTCTGTACAAAAATCATTTTTGATTATTGATATTTTATGGGAATGCAATTGATGAGGTTTATTCCTTTTTGGTCGTTTTGTATTAAACAAGAAGCTTGAAAACCAGTTGGTCAAAATACAATATTACAGAAATTACTTGCCTGTCCTGTGAAAATGCATGCTTTCATATTTATGTGGATACACAAATATTTTCATCACTGTTATTTATTTGTTGTGTTAATTTAAAAAAATGAAGTGTATTTTCAAAGAAAACAATCAATTTATTTTGCAGAGGTTATGTCCCTTTGTAGAAATCCTACACACTGCAATGTATACACTGATATTTTCAATGTAATTTGTTTCTGGTACTCAGAATGTTTATAGATAGAAACATCACAAATACATATCATGTTTAAGATATCTTCACTGTTGCATTTCTAAGGAAAATCTTGTTGCATTTTCAAACTAGACAAACCGTGTTGGATGTTGTATCCTTGTGAACTTGCCTGTCGTCCCAGCTAATCATGGTGGATACAAACATTTATATTTTGTAAGAACTTTGTTATTTTGTTCTTCTGTCCGCTTTCTTTATTTAAAATTTCTTTCCTATTTATTTGATCATGAGAAAAGTTAAAAATATGTTTGAACATTTGTATCAAATACTGGTAATGCATGACCTGTTTGAGAAAAATTGCATGCTTCTTTTTTAATTTGTTACTTTAGGTAAAATGGAATGCTTACCATATTGATAATGATGGGCAGCTATTTCAAGGGGAAAAAAAAAAAAAATTATGACTTTGTCCAGAACAATATAATATATAATATAAAAGATGAAGTTAAGTTTAGGATTCATGTTTTGTAATATACATTTGTGTTCAAGTATTCTGAAAAGGTTTTTTTATTTGTTCAGTTATAATTTTTTTTAATTTAAACTCCTGTGTTCTTGATTAGCATGAAATAATGATGGTTGTTGATTGTTAGTGAGACTGACATGTTAAATGGTGCATCAACATCAAGGCCCACTTGTTCAAACTTTATCAGCAAAGTCTGTCGGGTTTGTATTGTTAATTCTGATTGTTTCAAACCCCTGAAATCATTGATAAAGGTTCCGAAGGATTCTTCAGTGTATACAAATTTAGGTTAAAATAATCCTGGGTTATGATGTGACGATGGATTTGTTGTCATCAGATGTTTGATTTAAGAGAAAATCTGTGTTTTTCCTTTTGAATTTCAATCAAAAAAGGAAAGAAAAAATGCTTATTTGGATTTGAACGAGTGGGCTAAATTGCTGCTATCATAAATGTTGATTAATTCGCCAAAATATGTTTTCCAGATCGGGAATAATTATGAAGTAGACTGATGATTTTCACTGGTTCTATATGTTGTCAGCAAAAACATAAAGGGCAGTGAACGTTTTAAAAATAAGAAATTTTAATTTTAACATTGCTAGTGTTGTATCTTCTAGTATCTTCCGTGTACACTTAAGTCCGTGTCTAGTGACGGGCACTTCTACCGATATTTCTAATTACAGCCCACACTTTCTATTGTACCCAGTGCTAGTACCTTCGGGTGGTGTTTTTAGAATCTATATTTTCCATGTGTTTGCGCTTGTTTGTTCTATGCTTATGTATAACAGAGTTTCGTGTGATAAGGTGATCACTTCCTGTGAAGGCCGACCTATTCAGAGAAAAATCAGGTTGTATATATATATACATTATAAATAGCTGATAGTTTTGAATTCCCTTTTGATCTTGATGTAGATCAGTCCATGAAACCAAAGAGATATGATGTATTTAAGGTGACACACTGCTGTCTAAAAAAACTCCCACCAACACAGAAGAGTTCGTAATCATTTTAAGGATTTTAGTTTTCCATCAAAATGTTACTGAAGATTGCACCACAAGAAATTTCAAAAACAGAGCCAATTGTTGCTATATCTAAACATATTTTTACAACTTATTGCTTTTACACAATGAATTATCCAAAATGTTAAAAGTTTGTTATCACTTTTGTGAATAGTAAGTTATCTGGAAACCTTGATGAAATATTTAAAATGATTAACAGTATATAAAAGTGTCAGATTACAAGGGAAAGTATGTAACAAGTTCATCAAAACTTCGATGATAAAAAAAAAGAAAAAAAGTCTTTCAGTTTCCCCCCCTCATCACATGATGTTTCAATTACAGAACTCTTCTGTGTTTGGAGTCAGTTTTGTAATGCTTAGTGATGGGAGCAGGGTGTCACCCTAAGCCTGTAGATGATTTGTGCTGTACCAATTAATTGAGACAATGACTTTACAATGATGGAGGCCTAGCCGCCCACTGTTGTCTTGGTGTGTTGTTTGTGAACTATGTCAGAAATACTGTGTTATTAAATTTAATACGATTGTTGTCAATCGCTGACAATCAGTAAAGTGATTTGAAAAAAAAATTGCATTGTTTTATTTTTGACATAAACAACAGTTTCTTCTCATGGTGATGACTTTTGAGTATATACATATCCTAATTGGTGAAAAACTGTTTTGGATAGAAAAAAAAACTCTGAACTTAGACAAAGACTTGTGGATACAAGACTAAAATTAAGGAATAGTTTGAGTAAAAAGTACCAAAACTTGATTTATTTGAATACAAATTTCAAAATAAAAAGTAAGAAAAAAAACACTGTTTCAGAATAGGTTGTGAACTGATATATCTGGAGTGTGGACTTAGTCTGACCAGCAGACGTTGGACTAGTGGAGGTATGGAATAGATACCAAGTCTGTGGTGGTGAAAACCTTGCATCGATTTCATTGTTACTTAAACATGACATACTCTCCAACTCTCCATAAGGAGGGAGACTCACGATTTTAGATCATTAAATTTAGCATTTTCAACCTGTGAATTTGCTGAACTATTCCTTTATTCTAAGATATAATGATTCCACCTGAAAGAACACTCAAAATATGTCATTTTTAAGGATTATTTACTCCAGGAGTAAAAACACACATTTTATTTAATTTTGAGCATGCAGAATCTGCCCCCATAGAAATTTCGAAAAGTTGGCAAGTATGACATTAGGTGGAACCGTTATGTATTAATTGCATTGTACACCTTAGTTTAGGTTCAAATGTAGCTGTAACAAATTCTCAAGTCGCTGTGTAATCAATTGCAGAGCTACGGTCTTCAGCCAGGACCGTCTCTCGTTAGGCGTCTACTGCCCTAGAGCGTCCTCAGAGTGAGCCAAACCTCTGTGAACGGTTTCCAGTTACTGCCATCTCTCCGACGATTGTAGAGTCTGTACTGCTGTTTTCCATTAACTTTCCTTTATTCCAAGTGTCATTAACTCATTCACCCTGAAATTTCATAATGAACTATTCCAACCTTTGAATTGGAAGAGTTCAAATGTGTCTTCAGGGGTGATTGAGTTAACATTCTCCTGATGCGCTATGCTAAGAATCCACTGCCAGCCATCTCCAGCGATTATCGCACACATTACATAACGCGTTGATGTCAGCAATGACAGTTCACTTGATGATAAGCCTCATCACAAAACCTTTGTCCAAAGTCAAAATGAGATGGAAGTACAGCAAGAATGTATTGTTCATTATTTGAAGCCTTCAAACATGTTGTGAAACCGCTGAATCATTTAGCGGCATCTAGCAAGTTATATGGGTGTATAGAAAATTAGATATCGATAATTTTCAATACCTATCGATTAATTGTTTACTTAATACTCTTCACTTATAGCGGGTACACGCCTGTCTTGGGCTGCCTGTTTAGCTTCTTCCAAATGACAACCGTACGTACCGCAATTCGGCTTCCAAACTGGTCGACCTTGTTTTCTCACTCGTAATTTGTATTCCAGTCCAGCGATTGTTTTGTGAGGTTGGACGGATTCCTACGCAGAATGTGTCCCATTCGTCTCCGTTGGCATGAAGACTGCTTTCTGTTTGGTCTTCCTCCAGAGCTTCTGGTTTGTTTTGATGCATACTTGTAGTCTCTGCGTGAGGTTCTTCAGATAAAACAATATCCTCTTCACGTTGGCGTTAACGAGATTTGGCTTTGTCTTGGTTTCGCTATTCTTGAAGGACATTAGTATACATGTACTGTATACGTAGCGTGGTTTACATATGCTGACCCGAACATCCTCATCTGACCCCCAACCCAACCCAACCCACCATGTACAGCTCATAACATCACTAAGGTACATGAAGCTTTCAACGTCATTGGCCTTCCAGTATGATTTGGGCATTAGTGTATTGCTCACCCGCATATTCTTTCCTCAGCATTAATCTTGAGAACATGTTTCCTTGTTTACATAGGTTATGAGACTGCATCGTATCCTGTTTGTGGTTGTTCGAGTAAAACGGTAGTCCGAAGTTGTCTGCAAAGCCCAGGGCGAATGTTCATGAAACCGTTCTCATGCTCAAAGCATGGAGTTTTTGCTCAAACTGAACTCTCCTTGACTCGCTACAAACATGAGATATAGTTTAAAAAGATCGAGTATAATAATTGAAAACAGTAATAATTTATCCCCGGAACATTATGTGGGTACATACACCACGATACAAATTGTGACGTACATGAAAATCAATGGTGATGTCGCACCAGGGGGGAGGGGCAGATTAATAAAGCAGATTATAAATATGTATGTAAATTTATTTAATCAAAACATCATTGCGTATATGAAAAATAACAAAGTATCATATTGATACATATCACAGATTCATTTCACAACACAGTCCTAACGTTCACGTCAAGGTTTGCGTTGATCACATCAACAGATACTTGTTTAGCAGCAAATTGAGTCCGTTCTAAATAAACTCTTCAATTTCGTACATTACAACGGAGACCTATATATTGCTGTGATATTACTACTCCGATACAATAGTTATCCGCTCCACTTCAAATAGACACTTGCTTTCCTCCTTCCAGATGTCACAGGCTGGTTATGGTGGCATTGCTTTCACTCAGATCACTAGAAACGACTGATACTTGGAACACTTTACTTGTTGTAACACAAAACAAAATACTCCATACATAGATGGACTGTTTTCTAGAGCTGCATCCTCGGTACTCCAGGGGTTGAGCTCACTTTCGCTCTTTGCACCCCTGGAATAAGTCATAGCAAAATCGAAAGCACAGTATGCACCACCTTGTGCCAAGTTGTGGATGAGACAAGAAGACTAATCTGATCCTTTGGTGTACATCAAAAGAAACTCTCTATTGCGTAAGGTAGAATTGACTCTCTTTAAAGTCCGGTGTCGCTCCTCTGTAACTTCAAATGACAGATATCAGCCAAGCGATTGGTAATGTTCTTTTACCTAAGACCAATTAAATAGCTAGCCGCGTGCCTTCAATTTGGCTATGCCATCGTCCAGGGGTGCAGAGAACGAAAATGAGCGTTACCCCTGGAATATCGAGGAGGCTGCTATAGCTGGTGCATAACGTTTATAAGTTTAATTTTAGGCTCATAGTATCAACCTAGTATAAAGAGTATGCATTAAAAATATCTTCCATGTGTATTCTTGTTTAGTTACTGGTATAATTTTAATCTTAGTAATAGTTCCATTACATCGTCACCTCTTGTTTATTTTATTTTTATCTGTCACTTAAAGCTATGGTCGCTATTTTGATTCCCGTCTTTGCCCATTCTTCACCTCCGTTAATTATGGCCTAGCGTACTTGACAACAGCCCAAGCTACAAGGCCTACCAACAGAGTTACCCCTGACGTCACAACAACTCCCTGCCATTTTGACTTTTGACTTAGTCTTGGCAGCGTTTTCTCGAACCGGTCGACGTCCTTGTTCCACTTGGGACTCCAATCAGGACCGTTCGGTTTGTCGTCTGTGAAATCATACGGCACCACACCACATAGTTGCTTCACTTCCGTTGTTTTAGCAATTTCTGGAAGTTTGGTCAACCAGCCGATATTTTTTGAATATTTGGAAGGTAGTGAAGACATGATTCGAACATCTTGTGAAGGCCAATGTGTCGTCATGGCAACGTCATTGTAAGCCTCCTTTTTCGTATCCAGGCTCTCTTTGGTTGCCCAACTAGCTGGGGTCATACATACCATCACACAAAAGCGCCACCTCCCGGGATGTTTCCTTCCTTTTATTGGACGAGCATTTGCATGTACAAGTCTAGAGTCCCAAAGAACCATCCCGCCACGTGGAACCGCCACGCGCTTGGTGACACAACCTTGAGAGAGAAACCATTCCTCGTCTTCATCCCGCAGGCCATAGTATTTGTTACATGCACTCTTAAGCGCGGCTTTCTGGTTCCGGTCGTACAGGCGATCGAGGTATAGATGTGACCGCTCCATCACGTGGAACGTCCAGTCGTCCTCGTCCACTGTTTCCAGGTAAACTGTCCCCTGGAAACCATGCAAACCAATCTTTTCCGAATCCTGGTCAACGTGTAACCAGTGACAATCATTCGCGAATAACTCTTGTCCTTCCTCGGGCGGCCGACCTATTGCGATGGCGTCGACACTGGTAAGAAGTTTGTCCGTCTTCCACAATTTTGAGAATACTGCCTTGGCTTTGATACGGGTGCGCCACGCGGCGTCATGGTGACCGATGTTGTATCTTTGGATGAGAGAGTGAACTGAGAATGGCCATTCGTTCTCTGGAAACTGGGGCAGCCAGTCCCTGAATGCTTGGATGTGTTCCCCACATTCGCTTTCTGTCAGGACGTTCTCCACCACTGTATAACCTTTCTCCTCCAGCTCCGTTCGATGTTTCTCCGTAAACGCCATTGTCTTTGAATTCTGAAGGAGAAGACATAATATAAAAAAGTTGAATGATAGGCAGAGGATCTTTATACATCGTTCCCAGTTCCCAGTTTGTATGAGGAGCAAACTTGCAAAATCACAGTTATTGTAAGTTAGATGATATACGAACTACTTCGGATTATTTGATCAAAACATTAAACTAAAAAGATAAACATGATATTTCAAATAAAAATGGAATAAGAAGAAAATCTTTAATTTTTGTCAAGAAAATTCAATATGAATTCTTCAAGTCATTACGTTGCTACGTTGATAAATGTAACGTCCAAATGGAGATTATTACAAAGTCTGAGATGGATCGTTTTAATTAAGAACCTGTCCAATCAGGTCAGCAGATGTCACCAGGAAGATATAGCAACCATAATTACGAGAAAACGACCTGATTGTGACAACACTTACTTTGTTATTTAAAGCACAGGCATTTGTTGCTGTCAACAAAAAACGGTCTTGACAATAAGAAATCACACCCTACTCATAAAAAATTGGTGTAAATTCTAACTGTCAGGACTATTGTTATTGAAAGAAACAAAATGGTATTTTTTTATGAGTAGGGTGTGACTTCTTATTGTCAGGGACATTTTTATTGACAGAAACAAATGCCTGTGGTTTCAAGACTATTTCACGAACTGGCGTCATTAGCGCGAAATAAAACATGTCTATAGTATGAAAATGAAAATATAATTAATGCATGTTTTAGAAAATGGTTGTATGATCCTATTGCACGAATTGCTATCGGGGACAAACTGACATAAAATCTGACGGGCTTTATCGCAATACGTGCTATAGGATCACAGTGCCACTCTCTAAAACATGTATTGCTAAAATATTTACTAATGTGTGGCATTGGCACTATATAGCCCTACCAAATTCAGATGGTTTTCAGTCTGCTGGATAACCGAGCTACTCGGTAGTGAAGCGGACGTAAAACCTATCAATCAATCATATGGTTTTCATATCAACTATGAATGTCTCGCCCCAGTTGTTGATGTCAACATTAATATATAATATGACGTTGGTACCATTGACCTCCCCTGGAAGATGGCTGTTCGAAAGAACATTATTGAATCACCTAAATTGTATAAGAGCTGGATTTTAATAAATGAATTTCAATCTTTTACATTTATATATTTCCGAAATGATAATACAAAACATTCCTTGTCCAGTTGGTATTACAACCAATCACCCAGGTCATAGGATAACGATTTCTATATTATTTAAAGTGTTCTATATAAAACAATAAACATGAAAGGATATTGTCGGTAAAATAGAACACTCGAGTATGGAAGCAAATCAACAAAAGGGTGTAAACAGAAAGTAACACAACATTAACAGCGCACAGTAAAGTTATCTATGTTTGTGAAGAAATCCACGGTTTTCCCGACTCTAGGAGTCCGAGTGGAGATATAGTGATGGGGAAAACCCGTGGGTAACCAACGATGACGTATCTTGAACTTTTGGAAAGTGTGATTGACTTTGTCCAATAGAATATGGGTTGTAACCAAATGATATCTCTTTTTGTGATCACCTATTCAAATACACGATAACCGGAGCCCTATAAATATTCATATTTATTTTCGTTGCTCGTATCTTTAAATAAACTTCTGTTATCACAGGGGCTCTGTTTCGGGATACTTTCGGTTGATATAAATATAAATAAACCTATACACACCAGTAAATAACAACAACACTTTTTATCCGGCGTTAATTGAGGGTACCGAGGTGAATATATCTCGGTACCCTGAATTTTTATAAGGTTTTAGAATGTGTATAAACACCGGATAAAAAACGTTGCTGTTATTAACTGGTGTGTATAGGTTTATTATCAACCGAAAGTATCCCGAAACCGAGCCCCTGTGATGAGGATGGTATAAAAGAAACTTTAATTGCTTAGAAATATTCAAACACTTCCGTATAATAATAACGATTTTTTTCTCATACATTATTCATAACCCGATTATGCACTATTTGTGTAAGTATACTTTGTACGCTGAATAAGCAGATTATAATTGTAGTTTCGTTATTACTCGACTACTACAGTATATTATAAACGGAAAGAAAAAGTACGTAGTATCATGTCAGGTGTATTACCACTATAACATGTATTTAGGTATATAGAAATAGACATAGAAACACTGTAGCCAGTAACAAGTATACACACCTGGTGTCTGTGTTGTCGTACGGTTTCCTCTCCTTTACACCTGAGTTCACGGGTCCCCGCCTCTATTTATATACTGGTTCATTACTAATAGCTATAAATAGCGCTCCATGTCATATGTTCCACGAAACGTGACGTTGCCCTGCGCCTTACTTGGAAATTTATTTGGGAGTGCTGTCGTGAACAAGGACTAAATATCCAATTGCCCGGAAGTAAGTTGATAACTTCACACTCAGTGGCGTTGCGTAGCTTGTATATGGTTGTATACAATCGGGAACCGTCGGCACTTTCCGTAAACGAGTATTTTCTCGTAAACGGAAAGTGTCAACGGCCGCCGATTGGCTTCTATACTCAACCATATACTAAAATTTCACGATTTTCTTTAATCATATATTTTTAATAATTTCTTTCCATGATTAATATGGACCGTCCGTATCAATCATAAAAAGGGAAAGAATACAAACAAATCTTTTGAAAATTTAAGTCTGATAAAATAGTGTTGCTATTCTCAGGTTCATGTAAATAAAAAACAACATAAGGAAGTAAAACATTTGATATTGTTCATATATAAATTCGGATTTTCCTTGTTTATAATCAGACTAAAAGGACTACCAAGAATATGTGAGATTGCTTCTAGGGCCTAGTAGAATTGTTTGCCCCTGCTATGGGAGGGGAAACTCCCTCACCCATACCCTCCCCCACTTCCGGTGCTACGCGCATCGGAGGCTCGACCCCCCTGTAAGCATACACTCCGAAAAATGATTTGCTACGCCACTGGAACTTATAAATAACTTGCTGTCTTCAAGTAATCACAGGTCAGTCTATCTAGTGTTTATACTTTTATTCAATGTATCGCAACGTGCAGAAAAGACACAGTATGATTGTATCTACTCTATATTATGGGTGGTCGTTTAGGATAAAATACCAAAACTACTTCAGTGCAAAAGTTTTACACTTAAGTGAAAAAAACTGGACTTAATGGCAAAACATCACATAATGGCAATTTTTTTTCTCACTTAAATGCAAATGCAAATCTTTTGCACTTTTAAAAGTACAATAAAGCACATAATGCCCAAAAACTTTTTTTTGTCACTATGTAGATCTTTTTACATTATGTACCTTCGCACTTCATTGATAAAAATCCTCATACCCCTTTCGACAAAATGAAGGATTCCAGTACCCTTTTTTGAAGTGGAAAAAGTAGTTTTGGCAAAAAAAAAAAAACACAAATATTTTTACACTTTATTTAAAAAACGATTTTTCGCTCTAAAATGCGGCGCCACATGTATCTGTATTGTGGAAAATCACTCCTTTCTAGGAGCCCCCGAGCTTCATCGCGCAGATGGAAGTATCCTATTTGTTGTCATTAACAGTTATTTCGAGCTGTCGTCTAGGTGTACATTTTAGCTCCGGAACAGGTTACGGGTTATGTACAGTTCGCTACAAAGTCACACAGGTATAATAGATAATGAAGTATACATTGTATATACAGTATATACAAGCGTGCAGGGGTTAATCACAAACTGGGGTATATGGAAAAGCGCACTACTATCGAAAATGTCATGTATATAAATGCAGGTTGGAGAGACTGTTCGCACACAAAACCCTCCGTCACATCACCGTATAAGTTGTAGAATTTAAAGTCCCTTCTTCTTGTTACCCGGGAAGTTTTGTAGTAGTTTCTCTCGTTTGCGATGAAGAGAGGAGCAGTCTTCTTGTAATGAATTCGACGTTTCTAATAGTTTCTGTTGGTACATCTGTTGCGTTTGATGCATCGAGTATCATACTGGTGCTGATGTCTACGTTGGTGCCTAACGTCACTGTACCCAAATCGGGACACTTTTTAGATAAATATCAATGTTCCTTAAATCAAACTTTCAGTTCCAAAAAGGATTGTTCATTTTTCATAAATAGATACTATTATGGCCCAACTCCTCTTAATGTGGCTGTCGAACCGTAGAGAGTTGCGGACATTCCAGAATAAAGTGTTCCCTGGTTTCTGCAGCCTGTTTGCACAGGAGACATGTTTTTTGGGTCAATCGCATTCTGATTGAATACACTCTTATTGCTCTGGATAAGATAGTTCCAGTGAGTAGTCGGAGTTTGGTGTGCAAAGGTTGGATATCTTCTTTATCAGGCAATCTAGGGCGGGGTGCATCCTCGCTGCTCGAAAGTTCCTGCAGTTAAGGTAGTTTAAGGAGGTGTAGTAGGCCGATTGAGTGGTAATCCAGTCCTCCCAGTACGCATGTATGTGTTTCTTGACTTCCACTTTCCATGTTGCGTATTTCATGTTGGATTCCGTGATGTCGAGCGCACTTGGAAAGTCGTACTTTGCAAGGAGGTTGGATACTTCTTGGAACCAGCTGTCCTTTTTTGTGTTCCTTGTAAGTAGTTGTCTTCTGGCCAAATCGTTTTCAACACAAGATGACAAGGCTATTGAGCCAAAAAGACCCAGAATGTTCTGACGAATCTTCGCCTTTAGAGAGATTGCGCCAGTCAGGATGTAAACGGCCACATCAGAAACGTTGTCTGGAAGCGATAATACTTGTTTCATCATTTTCCTGTGCTGCGTTTCCAATGGTTCCAGGCTTCTATCCGTTTTAGGTGCTAGTACCTCAAGGCCGTATAGTATAGTTGGAATTACGTACGTGTTCAGAATATGGAGGTTCGTAGTTGGGTTGAGGCCATTTTCCCCGTGTAGTCCGGTACCCATTAGGCTACACAGCATGCTCCTTCCCTTTTTGACGTTATTTTGTATCGTAACAGGCGCCGAACGATTTGGGTTGCCGTGGTGAATGATTCCTAGATGCGTCGCCTCCTGGGCGATGGGTATCTTATCCTCACCAACAGTCTACTGATGTATGGACTGCTCATCCACTGGAGTCTTGCATGACGCAGGTAGCACTGTACACTTTGTTGGTTACAGGGTGTAGAGATGTTCGTCACTATAAACATTCACACTATTTAGTAAGGCTTGGAGAACCAGCACATGTATGATCTATTAGCGTGACGTCGTCGGCGCAGGTTGGAGTGGCATAGTTGATTGTTCCTATTTTGGGCCCGATGTTGGATTCGACGATCCGGTCTAACAAGTTGTTTATATAGGTTTTGTACAGATCTGTGCTCAGAATTCCTCATTGACGAACTCCTTGTTGGATATGTGTGTTGTTGGATGAAGATCCTGACGGTTTGATAGAAGTTTACGCATTGATGTTGAAATCGTGAATTAATTCCCAGGTCCTTCCTTGGATCCCCGTCATGAAGAGCTCCCGGTCCAATATGTTATGGTTGACGGTGTCGAATGCTGCTTTGGCATCTAAACATGCAACATAGGTGTTCGGTGAAGCCTGGTTGTTAATTACTTCGCGTAGAATCAATCCACTTCGAAGTGGCGCAACACCCTTAGTGAAGCCTCTTTGGAGAGCATTCTGTAGTGGGTTAAACACCATCTGGACCCTAATGCAAAGGACTGCTTCCAGGGTTTTCAGGATGACCGGGTGTAGTGCTACCTCGTTAGTTCTGTGTCTCCTTCTTCAGCCCTTTCTTCTTGTATATAGAGGTTAACTGGCCAGCTTTCAAGCAATCTGGGACACTCCCGTTGTAGATGTACATGTTGAAGGGTGGTGAGGACATCCACAACTTTGGTACCGCCGTGCTTGAGGTGCTCTGCGGACATATTGAAGACATCTGGAGCCTTATTGTTGTTCAAGGTGGAGATCGCTACTTTTACCTTCCTTGGGGTGATCATTTCATCAGATGTTGCCTGTTGACATTGGCAGATTGATTTGATGACATCGACGTCGTACTGGATGTTATCCATGCTCTCCACCACCTGCTGGTTTGTTGGTGTGGCTTGGGCTGCCAGTCGTTTGAAGTGTTGCTGCCACCCTAAGAGGATGTCCGAAGGATTGGTGTATACCTCATCGTCGACAACGAGTTCTGTTAGGGTATCGGACGAGGTCTTCCTTACTCTGTCTATAAGACTGTAGATTATCCTCTTGTTACTCCTCTTTGCCTCCACGACTTCTTCAAGGTGCTCGTCTCTCTTTTTAGCGATCTCCATCCTTCTTTTATTTTGGAGCTCTTTCTTAGTGTCTCTTCGCATGTCAGCAATTGGGCCTGTAGTTGGCTTGTTACTGTCCTTCCATTGTTTAAGGGCTTCTTTGTTAGACACTGTGGGATTGGCAATTGCTGGGCTCCATACATGTTTCTTTCCCATTTTAACCTTGCTGGGATGTGGAAAGACCTTGCAGCAGCACTCGAGAACAGCTCAACAATCTGTAATGTGATCAGATCGGAAGATGGAACTCCCAAGTCAACTTTCTCCAGGTTTTGTGAGAGCATACGTTGGTACCTACTTTTGTCCACCTTATTCCAGTTGATCTTCTTGTACACTGACTTTTCTGCCTGGTCGCAGTGCCTTGGTGAGAACTCGAACTCTATTACGACTTTAATTTGATGATGATCGGATGTGTTATCTATTCTACAGATCCTCTATCCTCGTGATGGTTGGGAGGCCGTTGTCATGGGTATATGTGCGGTGAAACAATACGTAGTCTATGGTAGATTTATCCCTGCCATTTGCATGTTCAAAGGTCTCCGACGTACTAGTTATTTGGTACCCACATGAGTCCATAAATTGGTCAAGCTTCTTTTGACGAGGTGAAGCCATGGTGAGATGCGCATTCATATCTCCAGCGATGACTATATCATGTGTTGTGAAGTACTTCCTAGTAATTTCCCGTAGTATGAGTAGGCAGTTGTCGAAATCCATCTCCCGAGCTTTCTTTTCGTGTTCCTGATAGGCATGAACACACATTTAATCAGTAATGGTTTACGGTTTCCTTTAATCTCGATACAGTCGACCCGTTCGTCATGATTGGTGACCAGATGCTCGATGTCACTGTTCCACAGGATCCCTACTCCACCATAGCCCATTCGTCTTTGCATCGGGCTATTTTGGTCCACATGTTTACCCTACCAACAAAATGTCCGTTTGGTGTTGACTAGTTTATGCATATGTCTGTGTATGAACCTTGGATAAGGATATTCCTGTCTTGATGGCCGACATTTGACCACAGTATTACCGTTGTAAAGTGAATCCTTGAATCAGAAAATCACTTTGATAGTCTGTCCTTAGTTTAGCATATTCTTGTCTCAAGTTTAATGATTGAATTAAAACATTACTGATTTTGGTGCCCGACTTTGATGATTAACTTTTCATAAATATGTTCAGATTATATTTGTCTCATATTGAATCAAAACATTCCTGTTCTCCTGTCTGCCCCGGAATAAAATATTCCTGTATTGTTGCCTACCGGTAAGAAAACTGCAGAACAGGAATTTCTTTATAAATACCCTAATTTTATTCGTAATGGTTTTTGTGTCTGACCTTTCATCAGCATTTTACTGTCATGGTCTCTGCCGTCTGAATAGAAAGGTATTGACACCCCTTTTAGGTTCGGGGAAATCGAACGGCATGCTTTATTCCACTGCATGTCGCAACAGGCGACTAATGAGAGGCCTTCTGCAGAAAAGGAGGTTTTTCTTTATGTAGTCTGCGCAGGATTTTGGTCAAGCTTTATGCAAAGGTCAAGTATGAGTATACTTCGGACATTGTTGTTTCACGGTTCCAAGGTCAAGGCCAAGGTCACTGTTGCTATATATAGAAAATCATCAACTGATTCAATTTAAACA
>JAUMHH010160394.1:0-17707 GCA_032359455.1 Chlamys rubida | reverse complement strand
ATTTACCTTGTCACCATATCTGATCAGGGATCTAAGTATATGTAATTTACCTTGTCACCATATCTAGGCAGGGATCTAAGTATATATAATTTACCTTGTCACCATATCTAGGCAGGTATCAAAGTATATATAATTTACCTTGTCACCATATTTAGGAAGGGATCTAAGTATATGTAATTTACCTTGTCACCATATCTGGTCAGGTATCTAAGTATATGTAATTTACCTTGTCACCATATCTGATCAGGGATCTAAGTATATGTAATTTACCTTGTCACCATATCTAGGCAGGGATCTTAAGTATATATAATTTACCTTGTCACCATATCTGGTCAGGGATCTATTTACCTTGTCATCATATCTGGTCAGGGATCTAAGTATCTGTAATTTACCTTGTCACCAAATCTAGGTGGGGACCTGGGATCCACAAGGTCCTTCAGCTGGTATGGTACCTGCTGGATCGTTCCTTCGAAGTCGAAAATTATGTTCCCACAGTCTGAATCTTTGTTCTTGGCTGTTTAAAAGATATAACATTACTGAATTGGCATTAAAACAAAATGTATACATACTCTGCAAAATTTCTTAATTTTATGAAAGACAATAAAAGTACCAGTAGTTGTCCTTGGGAATGTCAATTCACTTTTTGTTGTTTGATGGTTATTGGGGTCTCTGTGAAATGACTTTTTCATTTTTACCTAATGACTTATTATGAAAAAATCTTACTTGAATATTCACTTTCCACAAACCTTTAATACCTATTTAGGATTTTCATAGTATTGTTCCATTCATCCCAAAAAAATGTATTATTCCATTCTTTAGAAAAAAATAAAAATATCAAATTAATATCAAATTGGATATGTAAATATTAGATTATAAAGAATGCAATAATTTAGTACAGAAAAAAATATTTTTTATTTTTGTATTTCTAGGTCACAGGTCTTTAAAGTTTTGGGTCAATTATCAAGTCATGCACATTTTTCTAAATGAAATTATCTGTCTGACAATAGATCTACATGAAATAAGGTTTTCCATCCTTTTTTGTTATGCATGCTACATCATTGTAATCTACAACTAAACAATATTTATCATCCTTGCCATGCCTAATAATACAATTTTACTAATTTAACTCTTTCCGTATCGCAACTCTGGTCCAGAATCCGTACCAGATGTCATTACTAGGCTCACCCCCGCAGATGTAACAAAATGGTACACTATCAATGTAATTTTAGACAAGGTGCAACTTCTGCGTGAAATGAAATAAACAGGTAACCGTGAATCGATGTTGTTATCATTTGATGTCGTTAATGGAAATACACATCTTTATTTTTGCAGCATTATGACTAACGAAAAGCTGATTATGACTGAGAAATAGGCTTGTGTTTGGTAACGAACAAGGGCATTCATTGTCTTCAAAATACAACTTTGTAGCACAGATCTTCAATTGAGAAAGACTTTGGTTACAAAGTTGTTTAGTTTTTTAAATACAAGTAAATTTTATTGTGATATTAGTAAAATATCTAGAATTACTTGCACAAGTTTTCATAAATACTTGGTGATATATTTACGAGTGTTCCTATCAAACGCACTCACAGCCATGTTGTTTCTATTATAACCACCTAATGCGTCATGTTGCAGGAAATTCGAAATAAAATAAGTCAATGAAAAATGTGTAATCTTCACCCATCAAAATCTTTCTCTTCGACGGATGGGTTTGAGTTTTAGTGATAATTAATTGGACTACATGACCGTCATATACTATAAACAGCTAATCAGAAGACAAGTAACACCAAAGTCTCTTGTCATGTGTACACAACAACGAGGAACCAGGAAGCAGGGTTTTTTTTGGTCGCTTGTACACCACAACGGTACGAAAAGATTTAACAGTAATTTTTCATGAATAATTTTGGAACAAAGTATGACAAGCTTTAACATGTACTGGGATCTTTTTTTACCCCAGTAGTAAACAGAATATTGAAGAACTTTCATGCAAGAAAATAAATGTATAACTAATGACAAAAACAAAAATTTCAAGATCAAACTTCTACTGTCAGTTTTCATTGTAACTACTAGGCAACTGAATGGATTGCACATGAGAATGTGTTTGTTCTAATGGCCAATATAGTGAAGACTTCAGATTTGTTTATTGGGAAGTGATAACAACTTTCATTCTCCTGCTAAACGTACCAAATACTTTTACAAATGGCATTTTGTAGAAACGACATTGGTATAAAAAAAAATCCTAGTGGCAATCCTTCAGGGTTAAATCAATAGAAGACATCAGATATTAAACAAATAAATTTAACAGTGCTTGAC
This sequence comes from Chlamys rubida, assembly GCA_032359455.1. Taxonomy (NCBI): domain Eukaryota; kingdom Metazoa; phylum Mollusca; class Bivalvia; order Pectinida; family Pectinidae; genus Chlamys; species Chlamys rubida. The sequence goes on along the minus strand of JAUMHH010160394.1, from coordinate 15,394 downwards.
ATTTCATTTACAACAAACATATTGATCTAAAAGCTATACTTCTATTTATTTATTTTATTACCTAAACCAATTTTAATGTAGCTTGGAATATTCCTTATCCAAGAAATCTTTGAAATATGGTCCAAATAAATGATATTGTTGTAAAGTTGGAGAGTGAATGCCAAGCCCTGTAACACGTGATGCAGCTCTGTTGTCAGTATATTGAAATGTCTGTGAATGACCGTACTTGGACTTGTGTGTAAAGCAGACTCACGTTCTATGGTGCCTATGTATTTCTCTGGACGGACATGTGTGAAGTTGACACTGCCTTTGGGCAGATATTTGATGCGAATGGCCATCAGTCGATCCGGAGCAGATAGGTCCTGTAAGAAAAAACATATAAACAAAGCTACATCAATACATTGTCTTGTCAGAATATTACAAATACATTGTCTTGTCAGAATATTACAAATGAAATACAGGTATATGCCAATGTCCAATACACCACAAAAAATGGAGGAGTACCCTTATTATTGCAACCTTTGACTGATCTCTTAAAGATCCTACCTGAGTCACAGTGAATTCAACTTCCTCTTGTGGTTTCACTTCTTTTTCTCCATTTAACAACTCGCTAAAGTGAAAGAACATGCGGGAATCCCTCTCTGCACAGTGAATAAAGCCATACCCATCCTTCAGGCTTACAATCACACCCTGTGGAAGGGAGAGACAATATTCACCAAACTTGTAATCAAGCTAACCAAAGCTCAAACTCGTGACGACTTTGATTTTACACATTACTTTTGCTTTCATGTGAAAAAATACAAATTTATGCAGAAATAGTTTTCAGTTTCTATATTGTAAATTTACAGCACTATTGCAGAGATTAGAAATGTTTAATGTCATATTGAATTCATAGATTTACATAGCCATGAAAATTTCAATAATAGCCTCCGACACCGATTCAACCCTGTGTACATTACCTTGTACAAGATTTTTAACATTTCTCTACTTGGATTTCTGTTTTTAAAGTAATATATGACATGAGATAGATTCCCACATTACTTATAGTATTTCACCCCTTCTCAACATCTTATCAAACTGACCGTTTCCCTTTCCTCTTTGTTCTGTTCAAATGTTTCCTTTTCCAGTAGACAGATGGATGTAGCACGCTGAAGCTTGTCACGTCGGTCTGTGGCTACCTTAAATTCCACGACATCTCCCTGACACAAAGTGTAGTCTCCTATCTGATCTTTGTCTCCAAATGGCATATCTGCTGTACTGGAAAGTCAACAGTATACCACACCAGTCAACTACATATCTTAGTCACTAATGAAACAAAACATTGGGTCTAAGAAAACCTTTGAAATATCAATGGTTCTTTTTCATCTTTGTCAAGTTTTTATTTTTATTATTAGATGAATATATAACGAGGACTGGAATACACATAAAAAATTTCATCTCAGTATGAATGTTGTGACATGTGTACATATTCAATACTTTGAAATAACGACGAAAAAATTCAAAAAGCCAATTTAACATATATACACAATTAGATAAATATTCACTCTTTGAAACTGTTCTGTATTCAAACTTGTAGTCTTAATTTTAAAGATGAACTTTTTGTGCAATGATTGGATATTATAGTCAAACATACCCTTTAGGACCCTCGAAGGTGATCCTTCCTCCCAAGGGATCACTTTGTCTGCGACCATTTTTCAGGGTTTTGATAACTCTTCCCACAATCTGATCTAAACCAGTATCTTCAAATATTACTGTACCCTCTGGAAGACCTGCGATGTTAACAGCCACTTCTTTACCCTTCAAATAACAATTTTATTTTTCAAATAAATTCTTGCAAACACATATAATAAAATTTAGTTAGACAATGTAACCACAGCAATCAGCTATTAAAATTAACATAATCTGTACCACACATAATGATCCTAGATAATCAGACCATTTGTAAAAAACAATAGCTTACGTTTCTAGTTTGTACATCAAATTCTACATCATCCCCAAGTACAAGCTCGTTGATGTCTCCTTTGAATTCACTGTAGTGGAAGAAGATTTCTTTGACCATATCTGCCCGCTCTATGAAGCCGAAGGAGTCCTTCATTGAGCACACCACACCCTGACATCTTGATTGGACTGTGGGGACTGATATCACCTCCAAATTCCTTGCATGTATGTTTGCATTTCTACATGTGAAAATAAATATATAGCCAATTAAAATCTACATCAATATTCCACTGATATATATATATATATTTCACTAAAACAGTTGATATTTACAGATGTATGGTGTGTCGCTAGTTACAGATCAGATGTACTCATGGTTATCTGTTTGGCATTATTTCTAACCATTGTAGCCCTACTTAATTTTGCTGGGTTTTTTTCTCCAAATTAAATCTATATCAAATTGAATATCAGATTAAATATCCCACAACTACTACAATGAATCTTCATAATTACAAATGTCTCCAATTTGTATTTTACTTTTGAATACCATTATCTTCATTTTTAATCAGTGAATAATTTTCAAAGTTAATATAAGTTTTTCATCAAACATTCGCCCAACATACATCATTTTAGAAATGAGGTACAAACCTTTTATCTGTAGCTATGTAAAAAGTGACAGTGTCTCCACTTTTGATCTTATAAGCATTTCCAATTTCAACTACATCCTCTAGTTCGTATGGTAAAAAGAACCATTCGCCATTGTGTTCATACGTTACTCGTCCTAGACCATCTGCTTGTCCATTAACACAACCCTGTCAAACATATACAATGTTGCAATAATAACTTTAAAATTCTGACTGGTTGAGGTCACAAAAAATTGCCTCTTTGTCTCCATTTAACTATTCTTGGAAAAGACCTCACCTATAAGTGTGATATTAATGAAAACATTTAATATCTAAAAGATGTGTCTTTCTGATATTTTTTCATAATGAAGAAATTGTGAACTCAATGTGTTAATGTTTCTATATTAAAACCTTCTTTTATCTAATTATTCATACACAATTTATATGAAATTAATGATGGCAATTTATATCTTTATATTTCTTAAGTACATCTGTTAAGTGTACCCACTTCCAAATTATTTGAAAGAGCAATTGTATTTTACTCTATCATAAATTATGTAACACTTGATTCCTGTTAGATTTTCAATTAATAGTTGGTTTTGGTTATGAAGGGATGTACAGTGGTCACCTCTGAAGAAGTCTTATTAACAGAATCACATTATCCAAACTGACTTTTGAGAAAAACATTATTTTCAGGTAGTGGCTACAGGTTTTAAACCATCAACGAACGTATTGTTTAATATCATGTGATTACAATCTTAATGGCTTGTATACAAATTTGAGAAATTTTCAAGTAATTACAAACACATGCAGAAATATGAGATCTAAATATTTCAAGAGGTCAGATGTTAGATATGTGGGTATTATATTTATGCAGCTGACATACATTTTTGTTCTTAGTTGGTCTTGCTTCTTGCACAACAGATCCTGTAAACCTTTCCTCGCTCAGCACCTCAAATGATACCTCGTCCTTATCTATTCTACCTATAGAGCATGCAATGGGGCGGCCTGTTCTGCGGTCACAGCTCATCTGGAATTCTACAGCATCTGGAAAGAAAGACAAGAATTAAAAACTGAAATCATGACACATTAAGTTGAATAACGATAACACAGTCGGGTTATATTAATGTGACTGATTATCTAGAAATTTTGCCTTCAAATGTCATTACATATATAGAATTTAGGTACTAAGATACTTTCTGGTGACAAGTATTAATCTGTGAAATTTGTGATCTGTGATATTTGTATGCAAACTGTCTGGAAAATGACATTATTTCACAATATCTTACTATTTTGATAACAGCCAAACACAACGATATTACATTTCACAATATCTATATTTGACAACAGTAGTGACAACTATATTACATTTCAAAATATCATAATATCTTGATAACAGCCAAGACATCATTCAATACCATCAGACTCATTTTAGCAGAGCTATACCATTATTAGTTATTATTTTAGCAGAGCTATACCATTATTAGTTATTGAAGCTATCACCATGAACTATTTCAATCATGATGTGCCAACAACATGAACCCTTACCTCCAATTTTCACTGTGTTAATGTCACCAGCATATTCGCTGAAGTGAAAAAACAGTCTTGCCTCTCTGTCACAACACTGAATGAATCCGTAGGAGTGTAACAATTTCTCTATCAATCCCGTTTCCCGAATGTTACTTGTACTCGTAGGTGAAGTAGGTGATAGTATAGGACTAACAATGTTTGAACCTTGCTGATAGGATAGAATGGCAGGATCCTGTGCAGGCGGCTGGAAATTCTAAAACAGATACAAAAAGAGAATACTGCTAAGAACTGAAGAACATGTATCATATCGTATTATTAGGACAAGCTTAATCAACAAATTTAGTGTTTTTTCTACCTTTAATTTACAGCAGTCTGTGCCTGTTATATATGGAATAGGTCTTTTCTTCATTTTAGGAAAATCAGCAAGTTTTTTTGCTAGAGTATCTAATTTGTTGCTAGGAGGGATTTCTTTTTCAGTCCTTTTGATAAATTAACAAATTTAACATTTAATCAAGCATTCACTTCAAATGTTTTATTAAACTTTAGCAGTTATCATCACATCCTAGTATCCTTATTAAGATATTAAGATGTTTTTGATATAATTATACATTTCCTTCCAAATATAATTATTACCTTCCACTGAGGACTGTTCATTTTTCTTACAGCTGACATTTTTGTTGATAGTTCTAAGTTCCGATGTTGACTTGTTACTTATGTGATGTTGATTTCTTGTCAGCGTCCCCAGATGGGCAGTCTGTGCAAAGTGTTCTTGGTCGGGCACAAGGGTTGATCCCTTTAATAGTTTGTAGTGAGTTCCTGGGTCTTTGATCAGTTCAAAAACAATTGAACTTTTTAAATGATGCTGAAAAGAAGGAAATATGAAGGTTTTGATTAAAATGTATACCTTGCATACCAATACACGTAAACAGATGTGTTTATAAAGCTATTTTGAAAAGTGCAAATTTCCAGACATAGACTGATAGATGTGTAGATTGTGAGTCCTATATATGTGTACTAAATTACCATGGTGGTAGTAATGAATTTCTGCTGATTAATGAGTGTAAGGTTGAATTGGGCACGGACAACCGTGTTTTGGTATGGGTGAAGAATGGGTGTCTGAACCCAGGATGTGGACGAGTGCCTTTGATGATCTAGGGTTGTATAACCTTCAAAGGGGTAGGTACTTTAACTGTTGTAGATGGTAACATAAATGGTGAAAAATACATAGACATTGTTGACAACTTTGTGTGGCCTGTTATAGCACGCCATTTCCCAAATAACGACTATGTGTTTCAAGATGACAATGCTCCGGTACATCGTGCTCATGTGGTGCAAAATTCTATTGAGGAAAATAGACTCAATGATTTGGAATCACCAGCCCAGAGACCAAACTTTAATATAATTGAAAATGTTTGGAGAAAAATTAAGATTGAACTTCAGAAACAAGCCCACAACATCACCTCTCATGTAATTTTGGAGGATGCAATTCGCACAATATGGACAGAAATATCCCTGAAATTCATCCAAAAACTGTACAAATCTTCCCAAAGCGCATGAAAGCAGTAATCAAAACCAAAGGATGTATCACAAAGTATTAGTTAGTTTAAGTCATGAAAATTACGTAGCAAATGACTTTAAATTTCTGAGGTGCTGACACAAATGACAGCCATATTAGATTTATCTTCACTTTTGGCAAATGTACAGGACTGCTTAAAAAATGAACAAGTTTAACCAGGGTTCAGAATTCTAGGACGAAACATTGCACACCGACTCATAATTATTTGTTCATGGCAATGTGTCAAAATCCTTGTCTGAATTCAAAAATGATATTTAAACAAACCTTAAACTCTACCCTAGAAAAAAAACAAGCTAAAACAACAGTGTTATTTAATGTACACGAGTTTGTTCATATAATGACTTTATGGCTAAATAGACTGATTTCGTCATGGCAAAAAATAGATTCTAGAAGAAAGACGCAAAACATCTTATAAACTGCTGAGGTGACAATATTGAAGATTTCCATGTTTGAATTTCTAATCCTAAAAGTCTTTAAGTGTGTCAAAAAACGTATTTCTGGTGAAATAAATACTTTGTCGTGTTTCCTTAACATTACAATATCTCATGAACACACTAAAAAGTGTTCCCCGACGATTTTTTTACCCCTTATTTGCACAGCACTGCCGCAAAGCCGCCATCTTACTCCATTACCACCCAAAGTGCTTTTAGTCTGCAAGTGCCATAAAACAATCAAAGTATAATATTTTATAGAATATGTAGTTTACAATAGGAAAACAATGAGAGGCAACTCAATTTAAGTAATAGAATATAAGAAAAAGAAGTTATTTACACCATCATGACTTTCTTTTTATTTGTTAGAGATTAATCGCACGATTTCATGACGTCATACACATCAACAACACTTCTCAGTTCCTGACTCACAGTCACGAAAACCTTCAGTCGAGTTGAACATTGTAATAGTTTTATTTTCACTTTTGGTGAGTATATAATGGAAACATAATGATAAAACAAAGCCTGTTGTGTTTGAATGGGCTAATGATTATGTATGACATATTTCAGGGGTGATCACGATCAAGTTGACAATGCAAGGTGATCGTTTTGGACGTACAGGTCCTCTGAGTAAACAAGATTCATACCGAATGAGGTTTGGTAGATACATGTGAAAAAATATAGACTTCATGGAGTAAATGGTTTAATTTCTTTGGTAAATTACGGTTAACATTAATTTGACACTGATGATTTTGGTTCCCCATATGCATGTAGCAGAGAGGTTATTATTCTTCCTGTAGTGTACTGTACATGTAGGGTTACCAAACTTGGGAGAAATCTCCATAGCTTGAAAGTGGAAGGAAGCAGCCAACAAGTGACATACTTTCCAAGGTGACAGCGTTGCTTTTGTAAGCAAGACTGTGATTATAACTATTTTTGAAGTGGTGTCAATGCAACACCCTTTTAACATATTTTACAATATATATATATACGAAACAAGGTTTCTGTGCGATAACTTGAGTTCCCTTGGGTTGATTGAACTAAAACTTGGTACACATATTTCATACAAATATATCTTGGACAAGTTTGCATTTCAGAAGTTTACGTGAATTTTTGGTGGAGTGATGCCCCCTTTATTGCCAAATAAGGGCATTGTGTAGTAAATGCAAGAACTTTTTTTATTTTTTAATCAATTCCTTTTAAATTTTGTACGGTAATGCTAGAAGCACTAATTTTCAACAATATTACAGGTTTTTCTGTTGAGTTTCAACTTTTCTTACAAAAAGTGCTGAGCAGGCGACACATCAACTCCTGTGGAATTCTTGTCTTATAATCAATGGGCAAAGTCTTTATGGCTAGATTAAATTATTCAATCCTGCCATTTCTAATCACTTAAATTGGTATTTTGTGAATTTTGTTGAATAGGTTTGAAGGAACAACTACACTTGTAAAGATGCCTTTAGATTGGTTATTTGGTCGAAAAAAGACCCCAGAGGAGATGTTGCGACAGAACCAGCGGGCATTAAACAAAGCCATGAGGGAGCTGGATAGAGAAAGATCAAAGATGGAACAGCAAGAAAAAAAAGTCATCGCAGATATCAAAAAGATGGCCAAAGCAGGACAGATGGTAAATATGATCCCCAAGTTCACAGCCCATCTTTGGCGGGGTGAGCTAAAATGGATTTATACCAAAAATACAAGCCATGACTGTGAAGCAAATTCCACATTCATAATAGTTGAAATATTTATTTATAGATCATATCATATATTGTCAGGCCTGTAATTTTTCAGATCTTAAGTGGTATGAATACCTCGGTATTACAGAGTTTGAATTATTCACTTCAATACCTCCTCTTCCTCATCTTCCAGCCATTTTGCCTACTATGTTACTCAGTAACTACCTGGTGCAGGTTGTATATTAATGGAACGTCACATTCAAAATAAATTGATTACCAAGGCTTGTGATTGACCGACACATTTACTAAATATCTGATTCCATTTTATCAATTTTATAAAAAAAATAACTGAAATGGTTGAGTCTCATAAATCCACTTACTGATTTGAATAGTTAAAATATATATGTATTCCATCTTTAGAGTGATACTCTTTTGATTAAAAATATTCTCTCTTCTGTAGGTAATGTTGATAATGTTACCTTTGTGAAATTCTGTCTTGTATTTGGACTAACTTTGTTAATTTTGGTAGACCAAACAAGTCTCTGTTACAATATATTTGTTATGTTTACTTTTTGACAGGATGCTGTGAAGATCATGGCGAAGGATCTGGTCAGGACAAGACGCTATGTGAAGAAATTCATTTTGATGAAAGCGAATATTCAGGCTGTAGCACTGAAGATCCAGACATTAAAGTCTAACAATGCCATGGCACAAGCAATGAAGGGTGTCACTAAGGCAATGGCCACAATGAACAAACAGGTACAGTATACTTCTCATCAGTATGTGGAAAGACCCAGGAAGTAATTAGCTAGCTTCAAAGCTTTCAAACATATCCACACAAATTATTGGTATTGTGTCATTACTGTCTATTTCATATACAATATAGGGAAGTCACTAAGTAGGTAGACGTACCATTTGCAGGTAATTATTAGCAAAATATATGTGTGCATACAAATACGCAACCTCTCTGGCTGTTATTAAAAAAGAAAAAATTAGGAAGGTCTTTTCTCAAGGTTTATTACTGCAAGATAAATGTAGTTACATAATTTCTCAAAAATATTGAAATAAATTAACACGCCAAATGAAATTCAAACAATTCACTAAACAAGCCGTGCCTTAAGAATCAATACACTTTTTAGAGTTGTTATTGGAGAAATGCTTCCTTTTTTTTCCCTAGATGAATTTGCCTCAGATTCAGAAAATTATGATGGAGTTTGAGAAGCAGTCAGAAATGATGGACATGAAAGAAGATATGATGAATGATGCAATTGACGATGCTATGGGTGATGAAGATGATGAAGAGGAGACGTAAGTGTAGTTTCATATGGGGAAGACTAACTTCTGCAATCTTGTCCTTACAGAAAAAACATTACATAATGCTTTAAAGAAATGATAAGCAATAAATAAGGCAGGGGGTGATTATTTTACTCTCATCTTATTATTCCAGTAACCACTACACCGACAGAAATCATATCTGTGAACAAAAGCATATTTGGCATTTGAATGTTCATCAATCACCTTTTTATTATGTCTTGATAACCATTCCGTTTTATGATATCACCATTTTGCTATTCTGCACAAGGCTATCTATCTATCAGTTAAAGGCTAGACAATTCTGTAAAGGGTAGGAGAAAATGTTAATGTCAATTTTAAGCTGCAACATTTCCAGAGGTAAAATGCCCGATAGACCTATAAAAGTGAATATGCAGTCCTTGAGAGTTTATTGCTGAGGCTTGCCATAAAACAACATCAGAACCCTTAGTCTGTCCCTACATTATAAACAAATGAATTGGGTTCAACTGGTCAGACGTTTTGGGAAAAAATGAATGAAAGTACCCCATGTTTATGCAAATTTCTATTTGCTAATGATGTTGTTAGAATGTTGATGATGTGATTGTTTTACTTACAGAGATGCTGTGGTATCACAGGTGTTGGATGAGTTAGGACTACAACTCACAGACCAGCTGTCAGGTAAAATACAACTTTTGGACACAATTTCATCAGTATTAATGGATGGTGTATTATCATTAGAAGATGGCTCTGACTTACACCCGTAAAGAATAGTGTTTGGTTTTAGAATGAGTGAGATAAAACAGGAAATTGAATTTGAATTCCTGGAAGAGTCTATTGTGTTTTGCTTATTAAAGATCATGAAAGATTTTTCTGATTGTATGTAAAGTGCAAAACATGTTTAAAGTGCAAAACATGGAACATTTAAACATGAAGATAATTTATATAATTTTGTTGTAGTAACTTATTGCAGTGTAATTAAATTTGTATATGTGTTATGTAAGTTTTACGGAAAACACAGTTAAAAAGTATCCCATATATCACATCAGTGCAAATTCATCTTTATTATCATTAAATTTGTGTCAATGGCTAACCATGTAATAAACATGTCATGACATACAGTACCAATTTATTTCTATAAACAAATTTTGACTTCATTTATGGTTTGTCCTTACAGATTTGCCATCAACTGGCAAGTCCATAGGTGTATCAGCGCAGGGCAACAAGCAGCCAGTGGCTGCAGCAGGAGTGAGTGATGCTGACGCAGATCTAGAGGCCAGACTAGAGAACTTACGGAGGCAGTAACAGAATTGATTAGTGTGGGGGGTACAGGACACTTCAGCACAGACTGTGCCAGAAAATATGGGTGATTGTGTGCAAGTTCATGTAAGAAGAATGGAACAGAGAAAGTCATGTTTTGTTGTAAATAGGTACATGTTAGAGAATCTGTGTGATCGATATAGCTGAAAATTGAACTGGAACAATTCTGAGTACAGTGCTTTTAAATAAACAAAAAATCTCCTTTCATGTCATCTTGTCCAGGAACTTTCTTGGAAGGTAGCATCATAATGATCCTGAGGAGCCGTGTACTTTGGAATGCTGACTGTGATGTACAAACTTCATTGTTGAAGCTCATATCTTTCTGTAACTCTGTGATTCACTGGCTAGTAAGATTCACAGAATACATCACACGTATGTGATCTGGACGAATAGAGTGTATCATATGAAGGTACGGAGGATGTTGAAATCCTACACCTTGACATCCCCTATACCTACATAATAATTTACTCTATTTCTCCCACCTTTTAACCAAGATTTTGGTCAAAAGTTACTTTTACCTTGAGCATGTTACAATAAATAAAATAGATTTACTAAATAACATACATATTTGATGAAGAACATTTGAAAAGAGCAGGGAAAGGGGTGGTGTAACAGAGGTATACTTCAAATTTAAAGAAGAATGCAAAAGCATCACAGAATTTTGTTTTAATTCAGTGAGGCAATGTCAGTTTCCAAATATGTTTTTGCCGTAGATATTCATTCAGTAAACAAAATGACAACTGAATGACATCTCGTTGTTATGACATGTCCAAGAATCACAGCCAATGTGGTACAGCACTGTTTTGTGGCTTACATGCATAAGGATATTTCTAACAAGTCGGGAGACACATTGAGAGTTCTGTGTTATATCTTATAAACCTGTGGATATTTCTGACAGGATGGGGACACATTGAGGGTTCTGTGTTATATCTTATAAACCTGTGGATATTTCTGACAAGTCGGGGGAAACATTGAGAGTTCTGTGTTATATCTTATAAACCTGTGGATATTTCTGACAAGTCGGGGGAAACATTGAGAGTTTTGTGCTATACATGCATTGTAATTTATATGCTATTAGTGATTTTATTCAGTAAAATTTATTGTTGTCTTAATTGTAATGATTTGTAAATAATGTAAACATGTATGTGTACATAATGTATGTCAAAACCACTAACGCATACCATATTTTACAAAGGTTAATAAAGAATTAATTAGGATCAACATTTTATCATTGTATTATGTATATTAATGAATATAGAAGTTTGATATTAGGTTGAACCTGTGAAGTTTGTCGGAATTTTCATTTGCAATAGTTAGGAATATATGTTTAAAAAGAACGTTCGATCACAATGAAGATGGCCTCGATTTTGTTCAAAAGATCAGTTCTGTTTTAAAGCATTACTTACCATATGTATAAGAATCTTCCTTGAATCTATTGGTGGATCACTAACCATATGTTTGCCACTAGAAGATTTAAAAAAACCAACACAATTAAGTGATGGATAACACAGTCCATGTCTTCAAAGATGAAATTTGTGATTAGTTTTGTTTCAACTTTTAATTTTAGAATCATTAGAAACCTTGAAACCATAACCAAATCACTAGTATCGTTCAACAGAGTTATATTACAACACATCTTGTACATATTCATTTTTGTACCGTTTGTAAGACAAATAATCAAGTATAAATCAATTCAGAATTACAATAACTGTATTATGAGAAATTTAGTACCGTAGCTGAACTAAACATTTTTTTATTGCAATTGTAGAGTCTTAACATTTAATTTTTTTCGTTTGTTCTCCCCAATATGGTATTTTCTGTATTCCGTCTTTGCGTATTGCAGATTTATCTTCTCTTGTGAGCAGATATTGATTGTTACGTCATTGGTTTGTGCGAGAAAATTACGTCGTTTTCACAAAAATTTATGACGTTCCTCTCACAAACAAATGACGTAACAATAAATACCTGCTCACAAGAGCAGATAACTTTGCAATACGCAAAGACGGAATAGTTCCAAATAACCATATTTTTGTAATTCCACATACACTTCCATAAATCACATACCTGGTAAGGTGGCAAATACATGTTATTTTACTTGACAATAAGAGAAGAAACAGACTATTTACGCTACAGTCAGATCTACCTGGTGTCTACCATCAGACTTGTAAAGTAAACTTAGGGAACTGACAAAAGTGATCAACAGAAAGTCTTAATACAAAGGAACTTTAAACTAATGAAAACTGGGATCCTAACTGTTTATAGATAAGTCCTTCACTACAGAGGTGGCCTCTGTAATATGATTGGCTATAAAAAGTGAGTTAAATCATGACACCATGGTTAGTTTTAGTACAGAACTTATATCATCATCAGGGAGATGGCCCTTTGCTGTACAAACTGACTGGTATTTAGCTTGCTGTTGCATACATTGTTGGACCTGAAAGAATTCACGGGATGACGACAGATCCATTTATGAAAACCATTGAAATTTTGGGATAAGAATGTCTATATAAAAGGTCTTATTACCTGAGCTATTTTTGGTAACACCCAACCTATCAAATGTCAAATAATTAAACTGCTTGTCAGAGTCATAATTTCTGAATGACTACTTATTTTTTATGAAATTTCATGTGTAATCAATGTATCATGTGATAGAGAACATGTATTGCTTTGCAATACCTGGGGGTATTTCAGTAATCATAAGCTTGTTTGTAGATAGGTCAGATGCTATTTTAGTTGTGATGTATATATCATGAAAACAGGATCTGTAAATATTTTGAAAAACTGCTGTTGTACTTGATGTTAAATCCATGGCATTTTAATTTGAATTACCGGTATGCATTAATGTTTGAAAAAACTTTGGTTTGGGTAAGGTCAGGTCAAGGGCAGGGTCCAGTATGTGAAATTGGGTCATACATTTGAATCGGTTGGAATCCCATAACTATAGCCGTTTTGTGAAACAAATACATCCATGCTACATGGATTGGCTCTGGGTCCTCTTCACCCAAGGGACATAACTCTGTATGACATAACATGGAAACAGATGTGATTCTCATCCTACAACCATATATACAATTGCCCAGCATGAAGAGGTAATTACACATACATTACTATGATTTGCCCCAAGTCTGGCTCTGTCCCTAAGGATGAGGTCTCTGGGTCAAACAATTGTTAGGCATAAAGAGGTGAATATAACTGTTATTGCCTCCGGGGTCCTACCAGGCCCTCAGGACTAAGTCCTTTGGTCATATGGAAATAATTGAGATCCTCACCTCATAGTCTCTACATGCATACAATTGCAGGGCATGTAGAGACGGATACTCTCATAATACAATTATTACCTGAGGGGTCCTTCTGGCCTGTTTTGACCTAGTCTGTGGGTCATAGCTTTTAAATAGTGAAGATCCCCTCTCAATAACAACATAAACAATTGTGAGGCATGAAGAGATAAATGCACTCATGCCACTACTACTGCTGTTGTCCCAGGGTTCCAGCCACCCCCTGAGATCCAGGGCCATAACATGGAAATGGTTGAGATCCCCACCTTTTAATCATACTTATTGCTTTGCACGAAGAGACAAATGCTTTTTAACAACCATGATTGTTCAAGGGGTACTCTTCTTAAAGTATTTTCTTAAATATTTAAGAGAGCGATACAGGCCTTCTTGGCCTCTTGTTAATGCTTGTGCTCTATTTGCGTTTGTTACAACAGTCTAGACCATAGGTTTGTTTATTGGAGAACAAAACAACTACTGGAGAACAAACAATGGAACCACATTTTTCTTTGTTCGTTTTTCTGTATTGTTTTTAGTTACAGAAGGCTGATATTGATAATCGTTCATGCTGACATAAAAATTAAAGATTATTAATGCATGCTTTATTACTGTAATAGGTTTTCTTACCATAACTATAATCTTTCCAATCTGTCAACTTGTTTCAAAGTTTTACTTTATACGCAAACAATATATGTATCAATTGTTAAAACATTTCAAGACCAACTGATCCCTTTGTCAAAGCTTGGTAAATGGAACAGTCCGTCTTGAAACATTGCAACAAATTGTCACACATTGTGTCAAGTACATTTTTAATGCATACATATTTCTAAATTGATTAATCTGATCGAAGATACTGTCAGCTTGCTGTTATTTATTAAGAAGGAGCAATATATATACATGTACATATATATATGTTTATGAAGAGAAAGAAGAGTTTCGTTGTAACAGCTACGTCTGTTACAGCACACACACAAACACACATAGCATTACCATAGCATCACTCGTGTTCTATTGGTGATGTATAAATACAGTACATTAATATTGTGTACAGCTGGTGTGTTAATTTGTATGGTTTAATTGTTCCATACACTTTTGTTTGAGAAGATGGTGATTTATCAGACTTCAGGTACAGTACCTGGTATAATTTTACTAGGTTTAATGCATAAACAAAATTTTCAGGTTTTCCAAAAAAAATCCAATGTTTTTCGTTTCATTCAGAAAAAAATACTACAAATCTTATAGCGATTAAGTGTCATTTCAGTTTGATATGACAAGATTGTGTAATTTGTAAAAGGGCTTCTTTAAGATTTTAGCTGGTTATTTATCCAATTCCCTTATAAGGATTTTAGTCAAATTTTCTATGTGTGTATTATGAAAGAAATACAGCTTGAGTGATATAATAATTTAATTTATATACATAAATTGACAAATGCCTAATTAAGTGATTGTGACAGAAACCTCATTAAAACTTTCTGATATTTATCAATTTGTCTCAGTTTTGTTTTTCACAATCGACAGAGATGATTACTCCTTGTCAAGTAAACACATATTAAAGTTAGTGGATAATCCCTTATTACCAAGAGAACAGCTTCTTAAGTCAGTAGATGATCATTACTTACCCATTGGACAGATTCTAAAGTCAGTAGATGATCATTACTTACCCATTGGACAGATTCTAAAGTCAGTAGACGATCATTACTTATCCATTGGACAGATTCTTAAGTCAGTAGACGATCAT
>JAUMHH010160383.1:0-17707 GCA_032359455.1 Chlamys rubida | reverse complement strand
TCCGAAGATTTTCTCCTACATTTTCTATAGCATGTCAGCTAACCACTCTTAGAATGATGCAGATCTTATTTCAATGTCAGAGAGAGTATATAAAACTGTATGGTATTTGACGGGCGTATTTTGTTCCGCCCCGCGGTACTCTTGTTTAACATTTTTTTCCTTCTCTTATAAGCTCTTGTGAAATAGGTCGCAATGTCAAAATGATGCTGTTATGTTACACGGGTAATAATAGTTCTATACCCGGGCCATCCCAGGCCCCTCTAGCCGCGGCTTTCCCTGGCCTCTCTCCCTAGAGGCTCACATTCTCGAACCTCGAACCTACACTCTACACTCCTTGACTCCAAACCCGATGTAATTATCCCCAAGTACTTTTAACAATCTTTCCAGCATTAACTATTCATGAGTAGGACCTATATTATATATAAATAATGAGGCACGTGCAACAATTTAATCTTTCTTTTAACTTTTAAGCTAACTTTCCCCTTCCGAAACAACAATACTAAATGTACCATATGGCAATGACAGTTACCCTGTCTGTTTTTGGGAGTTCACACTCTCGTTCCTATCGCTATGCCATCTATGACTGACCTGGTCGCCACTAGATGGATAGCCCTGCCCTATATCACCATCTACAATTCCACAGTCCCCCGTCAATCAATGCACAGTGCTATCCAAATCATAACATTTGACCTCAAATGTAATTTTGACCAAAGTGCTGCTCTCTATTAATACCCACTGTCTTAGAAGTTATAAGATGGTTCCATTCTTCATCATTAATATCAAATTTACGGCCCATTTTGTTACATATATACTGATGCAACAATGTTGATATATCCAGGGCGACATTGAGGAAGAAGAAGACAGTGTCTACCATGAGGTTCCAGAACCATCGGATGAGGAAGACAAGTCTGAATCAGAGGACGATGATTGGTACCAGGAGGTAGCAGATGCAAGAAAGTCCAAACATGATGAGGATTATCTTGAACCAGTGAAAAAAGCAGATTCTGAACGAATCAAGTTAAAGAAATCTCCAAACAAACCTAATACACCTCTCAGACCAGTGATTTCAGAGGACGATGATACTGATATTAAGGGATCTGTTTCACAGGCCATGAAGACTAAATTTGAGAAAGAGAAAACTGCAGTTAATCCCAAGCCGTTTACTCCTCCGAAAAACAACCGCAGGTTTACTGGCAATCAGAATCAAGGCGATGGAGAATCATCACACCTGGCAGATGTCCTTAAAGCTAAATTTGAAAAACGACAAAGTGCTGCTACTGAAGAGCGAAATCCTAAAGACAATAATAATGACACAACTTCTGCAATTAAAAAGCAACCACTTTTGCCACCGGCTAAACCAAAAGTGAAGACTGGTTCTTCTCCAAGAGAAGACATTCAACCAAAGCCAAACGGAAAAGCATTGCCTTCTAAGACTACCCCACCGTCAAGACCATCAAAACCAGCGCTTCCCAAGAAGGAACCAGTTAAAACTGAAAGCACCTTAGATTTTAAAAACGTGTTAGCAGCCAAATTTCAAGCCCGAACCAGTGGAATGGTGTCAGATGAATCAAGTAATTCTACTCAACCTCCTCCTGTTTATAAGAAACCTGCCGTTAAACATAATGAAAATGACAAAGAGGATGTCAGTGGAAACGTTTCAGCATCTGCTTTGAAATCTAAATTTGAAACAATGGATACTACAAAACCCACCCCAGTTCCATTGAAGCCCAAACCAAAAGGCAATGTTCAGACTGGCCCACAGTTTAGAACATCCAAGCCATTTGTTCCAGAGAAGAAGATCCTTCCAAAGCCCGCAATGAAGCCCAAACCAGCTGTGTCTGCAAAACCCCCACCCCCGGTTTCTAAACAAAACAAAGATAAAGGACAAGCAACCGTTAAATTTATAGCAACTGCAGACTTTTTAGCAGAAAACGACGGAGAGATATCATTCTATGCCGGTGATTCTTTAATTGTTAAACAACAGCTTGATACAGGTTGGTGGCTTGTGTCCATTGATGGAAAGGAAGGCTGGGCACCGGAGTCTTATCTACAAGAATCATAGCAGACGTTGTCAATATCCAACTAACAGAGATGAGCTGTCATCACAAATAAATAGCAGTTTTCTAGTCACGATGTCGCGTTTTTGTAGTGTTCAGTTGCTTCTGCGTTGAAAGAGTTATTCCCTGTTTGGTGCTAATTTCTTCTTTTTCATTCAAAATGGGATGAATGTATATGTTTACGGAGGAGACATTTTACAATAACTCTTGTGTATCATTGATTGAAACAGAAATCATCAAACATCGGAATAAGCTGTTCTTTCGAGAGATTATTTCAAAATGGTGACGAGTTTTATAAATAATATCCTCTTTGTAATAATCCATAAACACTTATGATAATCTCTGAAGTAAGTGGTTCCAGTTATTTTCCAAAAGTGCAGATGTATTTAGCAAAAAAAGCGAACATGCAGGCGTATTCGCTCATTTTGTGAACCCCTTCAATACTGTCGACCATAATGGACTCATCCATAAAAATGTGTGGTAGAGTCTATTAAATCGACCTAGGGGTGAAAGGGTTAAAGTAATTATTTGATACACATCAGTAATACCTACAAACATGATATTACAATCAATGGAGCATGTTCAGTTTCATTTGCAGAAAGGTTCAATGGCAATATTCAGTCATAATGATGAGAGAACCAGTCGAAAAAGGTGTAAATATGCATTACCAGAATATTTTATTGTATGAAAAATTGAGAATGTCGTTGAATTATATAGTACAAATCAATCTAGTTATTTTAAATATAAACATTTTTGCGTGCGAAGACAAATGCAATTTAGTATAAATAAGTGAAAGTCGAACCAAATGCGATGTAAGATATATTTTAAGATATATATTTCGATATGTATTCTGTGTTAGCTGACAAATGAAGTATTCCGAAATATATTTAAACTTAACTGTTTTTATGGTTTACTACAATAACGCTTACACCGAGTAGATTCAGAAATGCAATACGTTCATATAATGAAAAACAGTTTAAGTAAGTGATCTGGTATTTCATTTCAAAGTTATATTATTGTTTAATTAACAATTGGATTGGGCACAGGAATTGGCTATAAAAGCCCGTTCCATATAGCAAGTGATCTGGTATCCCCGCATGGTGTTAAAAGGAGTAGTTTTAGTCACTGCTTAACGGCTTTCAATCAATTAAACTATATCTCTATGATATTTAAGAAAGGGACTTACTTTTGATGATAAATATGCCGTCCTAAGGCTATGTATATTTTCTGTATCACAAACGTAACTACGTAGTCATTGAGATGGATCTTTGCATTCTGTACTTAAATTGTCCCTTACGATGATGTCATAGAGATATGGTTTTATTGGTTAAAACTGTCAATCAGTGACTGACACTATTTTTACCACCTTAAGGGATATAGGACTACTTGCTGAAACATTAAATATTATCATACATTAATACAGGTTCAAATACTTATTCGCACAATGACTCCTGATACTCGAATCATTCGTTTGGGAACTGTACTTGTTTTTGTGGGGATATATAAAACGTGTCCTGCACTAGGATGATGTCAACGTGTCAATTGTCTGTACTATCCTTCAAGGATACAGAACTGTTACGATGTATCTTTATCATACAGATTGCTGTATGAAATGATCCAAGTTTATATTTGTTATACGCTCTGATACCAAGTTAAATGGTCTGCTCGAATCGGGTGTTTATCCGTCTACCTGTTGACACAAGTTCGACCGGAATACTTCTTCGAAAGAACTTCATAGATGTCAATTGGATTTTATACACTTAATAAGTATGCAAAGTAGTTTTTACTGTGCAATGCATTTTTATTCATCCTGTATCTTGTTTTGCGGTGTTAATTAACATGTGCCTTACAGTTTTTAGCTTGTATACAAAGTAACGTTCGGGTTGAAATTGATACGAAATAAGTGTGTCAATGGAAACTGCGAACATGATACAACTGTGCCTTCTTGTCAACGGAGGAGCAGTGTGTCCTTGTAGTGACATTATGTACCAGAGTCATTTATTGTTGTTGTATATTGTAAACACGTAATGTCGAGAAGAAACATTGTTGCGAAAATCCATTACAACTAACCTCGCTCAGATTATAAATGAGCAAGCTACAATAGAATAGTAAACTTCGGGAAAGAACCTTTCAATTGCTACTGGTAATGTACATACTAATCGTATAACTGCATGAATGAAAGGCATTAATTTTTAAAGGTTTTATAACTTTAAAGGTTGGACGTGCATTTTACAGAATACTACATATATCCTACCTGAAACTTATTAGAATATGTTGTAAAAGTTGCGAAGTATTGCTG
The DNA here is from genome assembly GCA_032359455.1 of Chlamys rubida. NCBI lineage: Eukaryota > Metazoa > Mollusca > Bivalvia > Pectinida > Pectinidae > Chlamys > Chlamys rubida. The sequence continues at coordinate 13,351 of JAUMHH010160383.1, read as the reverse complement.
ATGATCTTTGTATATGTAATATCTTTTCTATATACATTAATTTGAATATTAAATTTTATGTTATTTAGCGAGGTTGATTTTTATTTGAAATGCATATTTCTTCCACTGTATCATAAACATGTATTAACAATGCTGTGTTACATTTCTCGTCAGTTCTGTACTCGATATATGTTTTACCTAACCAATTTTATATTAATTATACATGTATATTCAATATCACCTGTTATGAAGCATTTTGGCAATTCTGATCTAGGCTTTTAAAAATGTCAATGTCAATGTATTTACGTGTAACGAGTTAAGTGACAGATCGGTGGGTTTTACATGGAAGTCCTGGGCCCGTATTCATGAAACCGTTCTCATAGTCAAACTCAGATTTCGTGCTCATGCCCAATTTCCTTATCCGGTGATAAATGTTTAATATTTCACATTTTGATAATTATTTGGAAGAATTCTGGGAGACCTGAAGCAGAATACTGTTTTCAGAGTCTACACCTGACTTTTTTACCATGTCATCTGATTTAGGTGAGCCTCAAGAAATTCAGTTTGAGTACAGAATCCATGCTTGAGTATGAGAATGGTTTCATCAATACAGGCCCAGGTGATTGCGTTGCTTGTTTCCTGACTGGTACTGAGTACTCGTTACAAATGTTTTACTATAACGTGTATAGGTCAATATTTGTGCCCGGTACATGTGCTGAGTAATATTTTACTATAACATGTATAGGTTAATGTTTGTGCCCGGCACAGGTGCTGCGTCAGGTTTTACTATAACGTGTTCCTGAAATGTGATTGCTAGTCCTGTATAACATGAAACTTTCGCGGAGTTTACTTTCGAAGTTACAACGGAACCACAAATATGACTAGTACAGCGATTAGGTTGACAATTTACCTGATTTAAACTCAAATGTAACGACAGTAAACGAACATTTGTAGTAATGAAATTATGCTTACAAATTAAACAAAGTACCCCGAATACTTCCTGTTATACAGTATTAGAATTTGATTGGATACAAATTATTTTTTTATATTAGAAAAAAAATGTTTATAATTAAACTATTATATTTAAAATTTCTACTTTTTGCTTTGTTTTTGTTCAGGACTTATACACTGGATTTTAGAGAAAAATTTCTTTAAAATACGGTAGATGGTAAGTATGTTTTTGAACGATCTGTTGGATATTCAGCTGATAAAGAAAACTTCGTGAGGATATCTTTCTTGGTAACATGACGACTCCGGTCACATCTTACAGTCTTGTTTGATGTAAATCCAATCTCTACATGATGGTTACACCGAGCGATTTTTCGTCCTTTGCCATCGTGGATACGAATTCGTTTCGAACTCGTTTGATCGCTTTTTTCGCGACTTTCTTGACCCCAGAAAAAGGAATGTCTGATAAGTGTGAAGAAAAACTGAAATCACTATTGTAGTTAATGTACGTAAACATTAATATATTAAGCACACGTTTATATTGATATAGCAACTACATGTATTCCGACATTCTTTAAGTGTAAGGGTACATCAAAAGGTACAGTATCTTCGGACACACAATGGATAATTCCGGCGTGGAAGTCTTTGACACAAGGAACACAGGGTATCTAACAGCAGAGGGGATATTTCGGATGGGTACGTTCCAGAGCGGTTTTCTGAAAAATACACCCACAAAAAAAGATGGCATTAGTATGTTTATCATATTTTAGACATGGTTTCAGAGAAACAATGACCATAAGTCAACCGTTAGAACATTGTACAACTACTTCTATATTTTAGCGATGGTTTCAGGGAAACAACGACCTAATTTAACTAAGAGAACATCTACCTTGTGTGATCTATTTACTATTAAGTAGTGAATACCGAGTTGTAAACCGTTAATTAGAACACGCTATTCACCTCGTTGTGGATGATGTTGACTGCTAATATTAAAGTTATTGAGCCGTTAATATCTAAAACTGTCGAGCACTAGCCTACCTTAGATATTGTTTTAAGTATAGAGCATGGCCTGAGATTATCACATAAATCTAAAATATAGATCACTTACCGAGACATCTATTTAAAACTGAGTTATCCAGCACAACCCGTAACAGAGTTAACAAGTACAGAGCATTTCATGAGAAAAGCATGATAAAGCACTTGTGGAGCTCGAAGAGAAATATGTATTTGAAGCTACCTTCGTTATTATTTTTCCAACATTTTCGTTAAATATTCCACCGTAATATATGCAGGTTCACGCATAAACGTTGATTATCGCTTAATTATTTTACGGTGAAGTTTGATGCATCATTATAAACCTCAGCGATGTATGATTTGCGTTGTTACAACAATAGCGACACCTGTACAACATTACCTGTATTACCTGACCGTCTGTTTACTAGTGGCCACCGTACTCCCATCCTGTTGTCAGCCCAGATATTACCAAAAGGTCTGGTCTGGTCCTGCCACCGTTCTCTTCCGTATCGACTCGAGGTCACGTGGTATGTCATCACAAGTACGACTATACCGACACACAGACGTCGTAAATCCATTCCAAACTGTGACGTCAGCAAAACAGCAAACTTCGATGTTCAAATACGTTACGTCAGAAAATCGCCAAATGTTGGTTTAACGAGATGTGAAAAAACTATTAATTTTAAACATCAAAGAATGCACTTAGACTGCATTGTATTCATCAAATTTGCTTTTTGCATATTCCAAACACATTGCCGCTAGCTGCTTTCGTATAATAATTCGATGATATCAATGGCAGACTGTCCACATTGCATCGGTAACAGTAAGCAAGAGCAATATTTTTTCTTAATTGCAATTAGTGATCTCACAATCATTTACTGCGCACTTCATGAAATCAATATGACAAATGCATCAGACGGTGTTCCCTTTGACTGTGCAAGAGTACGTGTGTAGGGTGTTTCAAGTAGACCTGACGTCACGGTATAAAATTGGACAGACCAGACAGAATGTTTTTAAGCCCACAGGCACACATTAACGTACCTGTCATTTTAATTGACGCTTATACATATAGTCTGCACAAAGACACGTTCTGCAACAGGTTTTTTTCGTTTTATATTGGATATTTTTTTTCATTTATGTCAATGAGTTTCAAGAAACATAAATTATTTTTCTTTTCGTGACAAAACAGTTTACAGAAACATGGATTTGTTTCCTTTTTGTCACAAAAGTTACAGAAACATGAATATAGTAATGCTTGATAACTTATGTAGCAATTTTATCTAAAATCATCTCTCTTAGGAAGTTTTTTTATGGAAAGCATGACAGCAAAACAAGACAACATCATCCATTACTTTGGATATTAAAAGCGATGATCAATCACGTGCATTTTTAACAGGAGTTATAATTGTCTACAGAGCCTTCCGTACCGACAATTACTGGAGAGGCAGGCAGTGATTGAGAGCGCTTTGTTATCTGGTGAGTCACTGTCGGTAGCCATGTTAAATCATCATCATCACATTGTTTTTGTGCAGGTTAGTTATTAATATCCTAAACAAAAATCAGTCTAGACTAATTGTTAATTTTTATATTCTCAGTTTTATTAATAATTTCTCCGTCTTCAAGTCAAAATCGTGCATTTTGTTACATAATTATCTATTCCCTCAAAAACCGCAGTACCACAAATGAAATTTATTATTATTAAGCATTTATGTAACACCTTAGGTTGATAATAAACAAATACATGAATCAATATAACAATATACCTATTCAAATGATCAACAATTGAGAATAACGGAAAACAAACAAACATTGAAGTGATTATAAACTCTTCACAATGTCATAGACAATACTCTTGAATACACATAATTATTACATGCAAGTAGAGAATGAATCAAGTGGAATTAATCAATTTATTTAGACGAAGCGGTAAATGATTACAACATATTATCCAGCAGTATGCGGATATATTTTGAAATTATAATACATCGTTCATCAAGCATGATTATAAAATTATCTATCATGTTACAAAATAGAATTTAAATATCACATTCAGAGAGTAATCAACAGTACTATCGATATTTATATCATCTCACTCCAAACCTGATTTGACTGGATATGTTCATTTCTTATCTGCTAATAATTAATGTCAACCTGATGTGTGCGAATAATCCTTAGAAGTAGCCACTTATAATGAGCATAATTGTGTAGCGATTGTGTTCGATTTGTATTCATCAAAGTTCTAAAACAATAATTGTCAAAACAGACACTGTTATATAGAAGTTCCGTAACATATTTATTAGTAATACAAAGCAAGGAACCACATCTTAAAATTGTATTTAATCGATGCGGAAATGCAAAGTAAGTATTTTCTTCATCATATGGTAATTTAATCCGTTAAAGACACATAAGTGGTATTCAAAATCAAAAGAATGGAAACCCGTGTCCAAAGTGTTCAAAAATAAACCAAAAATACGACAACAACGGAAAGGTGCCTTTAAAATAATATCAGGTAAAAGATTACTACTATATTGAGCTAAAATTACATGTAAATTGTGCCAGAAGAATCTTTAGTCGCAAGGTAACAAGCATCTGAATCCAATGTCGTTACCAGCCCTCTTTTCAATGTGAATCATTGTATTGGGTGGTAATAAACACATCTTTCATGAAAAAATACTTTTAACACAACTGTACATAATCTTTCTTTCATCAGTTAATACAAAATGGTTGACATTGTTTCATGATTAATAATAATATAATACCAAGTACATATGTATGTGGCAATAACTTTTAACTACCTGTATATTGCACCTATGTCATAGACATCTTGTTTAACGAAATTAAATAATTAAAAAAATCATATAATAATATCTGCCATCAATTATAATAAAACATGATTTTATTGTAATTCTGTGTAATATAAATCATAAAAATTGTATCACATATACCCATGATTATTTCAAAATGTAATGTATAACAGTGTTATAAGTCCAGAGTTATTTTGATTTCACAGAAATCATTTCAATGGTCTTTCGTAACATTTCTTCCCAGTTATCCTCTTTTTTCATTTCCTGTGATTTTGTTTCTTTTGTGAGAAGTGACGCAACCTCGGCGTTATCGACGGGTGTTAGTCCAGCAGAAATAACAGCTTCCTGGAACTTCTTCACAGAAGCGGTTGCTATGATTACTCTAGGAGGGCGCCCGTCTGTGTTTTGTTTACTAAAGGACAAGAAAGAAATAGTTATTTGACGTGTGTCGCATGACAGTTATAGCACATTAGTAAATACATATTTTTGCAAGGAAAAAGGATTTGACATATTCCTGCCAAACTATGACCATATTATTGTAAAAAAAAAAAAAAAAACTATTTTTAGCATCATTGTAAAACATGGCGAATGAACGATTTCCGGTTTAGAAGGGGATATTTCGTTACGGATGTTTTAAAATCGTTAAAATCAAATTCCGGTAATGTAGGGATAACCATACCTGTCCAGGCCCCGGTAGTGATATGCCACGCCTATCGCTGTATGTGGACACACGTGGTACTGGTCCTTCTCAAACGTCCGGCGCATTGTCTGTCTCACTACGTCGTCATTGGCGACAAATGTCTCGACAATGATTTCTTTGGTCTAGAACAAACCAGGGAAAACATTCTATAATATCCTAATTTTCCATCATAAAACAACTATTGTACTGTACACAAGTTATAGTTTGTTCATCATTCAAATGTACGGTCATATTAAGTATAATTATGACGTATTTCGTAGCAATCCTAAACAACGCGAGATCGAGTTGCGTTTATGGTTGCAGTATACCATGTATTCAAATATAGTGCTATGATACTTCAAATTTTAACTTTTTAGTTATGTTTTACGTCCTACGTTTGATCAATGCAGTACATATTTATTTGTATCATACGAACCGTTAGTTACGTTATTGAATATTTTCCTTTGTATCGTCTTTATCTTTTATAACTCTCCTAAGTAACATGTTTGTACACGAGTGTAAATGTATATGTCTATGTACAAATGTATCATGCCATGAACAAATAATTTCTACAATGCCTTGCTGTGTTGCTCTTATTTTTATACCTGTCACCTAGTGGCAATTAATGGGACAGGTTTAGGTAACTAAACAACGTCATTATGAGTGTTAACTTCGTAGGGTCTGCTGTCTATCAAATGTCACACATCTGCACCAGACTTAATTTACCGCCTTTTCCAACTGACCTTGACCTCGTCTGGTCGGAAAATAATAATGACAAGAAGTTGATTTAGGGAGCATGCACTGTGTGTGTAGGAACAGAGTCAGGATTTAAAATTAAAGTTCAAGCTAAGAACCACTGAATAAGTACCAGCACACTTGCTCACAAACAGGAAACACAACGTGAGAATGAAGATAAACCCGACAATGCTTTTTATCTTAGAAGGAGGATGTTTCGAAGAGTGCATTTACATGTGTAACTATAGGAATGGTACATGTTTATTGCGGTATAAACTTTGCTCAAAATGGGTTGTTTAAAGTAACTTTGATTCATTGTAGAGTTGGGAGCTAGATTCGCCTACATATACTAAATATTTATTTTTACCTTTTCAATGATGTCAGTCGGCAGCTGAACCTTTCCCGTGCTTTCAAATTCGTCCATCAATGCCTTGATACGCGGTGCGTTACCTCCCGTCACCATGAACCAGATCCTCTCCATGTTGTAGGGAACCTAACACAGTACAAAAACACCATTATCAATCGTAGTGATCATTCTACATACTGTAGGGTACCTTACAAAAGTAAAATCATTATAAAGATAAGCAATTACAACGAGGCGCTTTACTGTCAGGCATCATGCTCTAGATCCTTTCCATATTGAAGGGTACCGAAAACAAATGACATCTTCATGATGATATCTAAGTAATACTTCAAGACATTATGTTCTAGATCATGTCCATACTGTTGGGTTCCTAATACAAAATAAAATCGTTATAGTGATGGATAATTAATATGTGGCGCGTTACCTCCGGTCCCCATGCTCCAGATCCTCTCCATATTCTAGGGTACCCAAAATAATACAATAAAACCCTTATTACAATACCTTACCACTACAATCTAATTAGGTACTTGGATTTTCTGCAAACTTTGAATTCATCGCAGTCCTTAATAAGTTTTTAACTCGATATGGATACGAACTTTACATTCATGCAGTTGTTTGATCTGACGAAGCTGCAATTCTTTTGTTAGAATTGGAACTTGTAAATGCTGAATTTGAATGTGATAAAATGGACACGAACTTCAATCGAATTATTGGTTGTTGTGTTTTTATATTTTGTTGCTGATTTTCATAAACACCAAAACCTTAATCGGCAGCGAAGCTACTTAATATTAAATATGAAATGCAATGCTCCATGCAGCTGTTTCGTCCTTCTAAGACTCACAGGTGATGCCTCTGTTAAACCACCCAGTACCAACTACAGTGCCCTTTTTGGCTTTGATGTAAACAGTATCTTGGTCGTCTTTGCTATGTCATCTGTTCCAAAGCAAAGTATAGTTTTGTCCACCTTTTTACTATTGATCGAATTGATCGGGCATGCTACATTGTATGTGAGATTTCTTCAAATGTCGCTCCAGATATTGATGTTTTTGTTTTGAAGCTCAATGTGTTTGCAGCTAGAATGACCCAATGTTAGGCATTTATTTGCTTCTGGGAGGGATTCTTCGTCTTGCGATTCTTTGTTTTCGTTGTTGCTCCAAGCTGTCTCACGCTGGCCCTCTTTGATTGCTGCAGCATATTGTCCATACATCTCACTGTCAGATTCGTTTACAGTCTCTTTGTAAATGACCAGTTCCACCACAGTAGTAACATTTTCTTTCGTATTTATCACAATCACGGATTAAATGGTTGCTAGACTGACCCCTTTAGCAATGTCTTGCACTTGACGAACATAATTTGTTTGGACATCTGTAAGAAGGATGACTAATTTCTCCACTCCTAAACCATTTGGTTCTGTTGTTATCGGCAAATATTCTTACTTGGAATCTGCCAAACATGTTAGACCAGACTGTCGGTCATTTAGTAGGGAATGTCTTTGATTTTATATTTCTAACAGATTTTCCCATTTTAAATACTTTTATTGACTGGACTTTTTGTTCTATTCCATCTACGGTGAGAGCTTATTTTTTGTCACATGGTCCGCAGTTGCAACAATCACATGGTTTCAGTAATCTGGACCAACTTTATCTTTCTTAATCACTTCCTCCAATCCTATTACATTTTCTTCGTTGTTGATCCCTCGCAGAAAATTGTGATTGAAATGGAGAGAAATAGGTATCGGTAACTGTTGGGACATCAATTTCGAACGCGGGGAGTAGAATTCAGTTGGTTAGTTAAGTGATCGTCTCTTAGTCTCTCTAGGAAAAAAACCGTAATTCCAGAAATTAACACTTTCCAAAGCATTGGAAATGTTATAATTACGTTCGCAATCTAAAAGGATGGAAAATAGGGCGAGTATTGGACACACACAGTCGATTTAAAAAACAAGTCGGAGCCTCAACAAATTACAAACATCGTCGATAAAAGGCAGACCACTCACCTATTTGGAAATTCAATATTCTTACCTCATATGTTGGGTTATGGTTTGGGTGACAGTATGTCATACCCTCAGAAAAGGAAACATCATTTTTAAAACTTTAACACAAGCTGACAAAGATATTTAATCAGATGTGCAAAACTTTGGGGTGTAACTGACACATTTATTACACTTTTAGACTGGTACCATGGACATTTTTCTCGACTTTTCCGTCAGTTACGGTCAATTGTAACGTTAAACTGTTCATTAATTCAATGTTACCTGTATGTCCATAGCCGTGGCAAGCGTCTGTGTGACGGTGTCTGCCATGGAGAAGTCCCCATTCCTCACGGTTCTGTCGACAATATCATTGGTAGTTACGGCACACACCAGTCGTAGGGGAACGCCCATCAGTCGAGCCAGACAGCCCGCTGTGTGTGCATACAGACATTTACTTTGAGTCAATAACATCATATCAATGACCATAAAGGAACAGCATCAATTTAATTTAAAAATATCAGTAATATGGAAAATACCGTTGCATTATATATCAATACATATAATATTTATCGTTTCTATATGATAAGACAATTTACACAAATAAACCAAAAGCACAAAAATTATGACGATTTTGCATTTATTTGCTTTAAAGCAATTGCTACACAACTAACAGACACTTAGAAATGGATTTCCATTTGTTTTATCGAAGGAATAAATGGACGAAACGGGCACATGTTGCAGAACACGTTTACTTTGTTCGGCTTTCTGTATTAACTGTTTACCGTATTTTAATCGTTTCCTTACCTCCGTATTTCTAGTGTTTATTTAAGCACAAATGGATTAACATACTATTATACTATTACCACAGGCATCCACACCTGTACGAATTATTTGATAAGGAGTGTAAAAGGGCAAACGATGTATGCTATATGTACATAGTATCACTAAATATAGACGGTTTATAATCAAATTGTCGTGTGACCATTTACATATACTCACATGTCACGTTTCCGCACGCACCCGTCGGAATGACAATTTCTACCTCACCATCACAACTTGGGCACATCTTTGGTGAACATACAGTATAAAAACAAATCGTTATTCGTGTAATGGCGGGGATACATCAGAGGTAACAAAGTATATAATACGTATACTTATCGTACTGGGTTCGTACACTATATGACAATTATTCTTACGGATAACTAGAGCAAGGCTGATGTAATTAAATTTTAAAACAAAAAAAAGCAAAATTAAATGTTGCCACTTCTAAACGATTACATTGATTGTATCAATATTTGATTATTTGATTTAAAACACCATTTAGGTAAGTATGAATGAAGTAAATTTGAAAACTGGCGCTGGAACGGTTGGTCCAAAATTTACAGCAGCACAATTTAAATATGATAGACTCCCTCAAAATCGCCACATACTTATATATAGTTAACATAAGTCACGAATACATCCATGCTACTAAGATTGATCCCCGGATACAGCCCCACCATCGAGGACTTATTCAAATGGTCAAAACAAGGAAACCACTAGGATCCCATCCCTATAACCATACAAAACATTGCTATGCATGAACAGATGAATACTCTCATTCTAACAGGATTTGCCCTGCCTCTGGAGGACTGACTTAGCCCCTGAGTCATAACTTGAATACGGTTGAGCAGAAATTATTTTACACAACCATGCTACTAGGAGTAGCGCAGAGGTCTGACCCCACCCTTGGGGATTTAGATCTAATAAAGAATTGTTGTTATGCAATAAGTGTGAAACCCACCTGTAGATAAGAGTAAATGAAGTGAGCCGTCTGTACCATGACACGAGCCCAGTTTATAGAATTGATGGAGGTTAGATTGTGCTGGCGCTTGAATGGAATGTCCATGAACACTTTTTTAATAGGAAGGTCGAGGTCATCTGATGATCCTTCTACTCGGAACACGTGGACATTGTCCTCCATAACAGAGGTCATTTGGTGTTCTTGGACACGAGAACATCGTCCCTTCGGTAGTAATACAACAATGTCTACCCATTTCAAACCACGTATCGCTTCAATGGCAGCACTTCCGGTGTCACCAGATGTTCCTAGAAACGTTAGAATATAAACAGTCATATCAAGCTTCGAAACTATAATTAGATCTACATAAAACTTACTACTAGTAGCATAGTTACCGTTGAATTAATCCCTGATTATGATCATTATGTTTGCCTTTGTATCACCAATACAATATACTGTAACGGATATTGATAATGGATAAACCTGTGGGGGAGAGGACAAGTATCAAACTAAAAATAAGATATACATTAATTTATAAAAGGTGAAAATGAAACGGAATAAGAGCCATGTGAGAGGACTTCCTTCTGTAGTGGTGATTAACCCTGGCTGGCCATGGCTCCAACGTATAAAGTATATCAAACCTAGAGGGGGGATTACAAAATGAAAAATTAATCTCAGAATGAGAGCCTTAGGAGCTACAATATTTCATCTAGGTTTGAAAAAGTCAGTTCTGTAGGATACCTGAATCTGAACACAGTAGCCCTGTGCGCTACCACATTAAAATGTCATTATAACTACCTGTTGCGAACACATAATATATCAAACAGACTTACCAACAATGATTGTCAGATGTTTCTGTCGTTTATTCAGAAAGTATTCCAGAAACTGCCCTACACACGACAGCGCGAGGTCTTTGAAAGCCCACGTGACGCCGTGGAAGAGTTCTATAATGTTTAGACCATCGTTAAGCTTCGATATGGGGGTGACGTCCGGATGGGTGAATCGACCGAATGATTTGTCCAATAAACCTAGATAAATAGTAAAACAAAAATAACCGACAGTGAAGCAAATTCAAGCGTACTGTCCAAGTCTGCATATTCATCATCACAAAGTGCGCCGTGGTCATTTGAGGAAAAATACCTGAATTATTTCAGAAATGATGACTTCTGTGAGATAACGCTAAAACAACGTACCGTTCAGTTCGTCCTTTGGAATCTCGTCCTCCCCCACAAACAACGGTACGATTTCTTTAACTAACCCCACGTAGGACAGCTTGGACCACGACTTCAGAGTGTCTCTGGTTATGGTTGGAATTGTTTCCGGAAGTATAATTCCACCATCTTCAGCATATCCGGTATACAGGGCGTCCTCAAATGTAAGACCCGTGGCACCACCTCTTGTACTACAGTATTTCATGGTGGTGGCGGTATATACCTTGTCCTAGTCAAAGCACTGCCAGTAAGATTAGTGTTCAGGGAGAATCTGTTAAACGGAAACATACATTTATGTTACACACTGTCATTGGTATCTCAAAAATGAAAATATTAAAAGAAAGGAAAGATATATGTACCATATTGAATGTAACAGAGTATTCAACGCCAGCGATAATTTACATAATTCGTGTGGTAATACTACTTCAAACGAATCCCTATTAATGTGTATCTAAATGCGAAATTCAAGGATTGGGTAATAATCTATTTGTAGTTCTTCCTTCCTGCAACTATGGTCTGTGTATAACGCTTGTTCAAGTAGCTGTTACCGTGGGCTAATAAGACTCGCTTTAGTCGCCATGCATTCTTCCATGCATAGTGTTAACTATCGTATTGATCATTCAAGAAATTTTATCGTCGCGTTATATTTATTTCGTTTTTCAGTTTAATTCTGAAACCATTAGCGTACAAATTTCCTGAGATGCGATTTAACGTTAGAGTGAGTAACGGTGGTATATAATTTGGAACTGTAAGATGTTTTAACAGAAGTCACTGTTTTAAATAATATGAGATTCATGGTTTCAAAATCCACATAATGACTGTTGTAACGTGTTAATAAATACCTCATGAAGCTTTTTTTAACGTGGGACTAGCGGTCACTCAAATTCATTGGGCCTAATATAGGTCATGATAAATATGCAAGTAAACCCATACAATGAATTCACAAAGGAAAGTTAGTACCTCTGCCTAAGTTTAGGTCCAAATATAGCTGCAACAAATTCTCAGGTTCCTATGATTATACTGACAACGGGTGAACCAGGTGTTGAATTTACCCTAAATGCTGAAAGTTAGGCAGGGAACGAACAACGGCCTGGGGGCAGAACCAACTGCCTTCCGCACTTGGGCGAACGCTCTACATTAAAGCTTAAAGCGAGGCATTGATGCAAAGGCAAGCGCTAAGAAACAGAAGATGGTTAGAAGTACACCTGCAATTATCATTTACTAGAAAATCCTAAAAAGACACAATATCATAACTGTAGTCATTTGAGAGAATTCTCAGCATCCAGTAAGTAAGGATTTCCATCAAAATGGTACAAAACAAAATAACCGTTCATGCTTTTTAAAAATACAGTACTTTTAATATAAGCAGTTTATGCTGGGACTTTCAAACAGACAGCAAAGTGTTGTACGGAATGGAGAAACATCAGATTATATCGAAATTAAAGCAGGAGTCCCCAGGGTATTTACTTGTACACCTTACTAGGGGGAAACCCGTCTTTAAATGGCCAACAAATGAAGAGATATTCATTGCGGTGCAACACTATATAAAGTAATCGTTTTGAGTGAGTTCTAGCTTTTTAAATATCACGATATCTCAAAGGTATATCAAGACCAGTGAAGTGTGAATGTTTATTCACTCATTTAATTATCGATCTGTCTGATCAATTTGAGTTGTAGCACGGACGTAGATCTAAGTCCGTGGTTGTAGTTACAGAACCTATGAGCTGTCACTAGCACGGACGTAGATCTAAGTCCGTGGTTGTAGTTACAGAACCTATGAGCTGTCACTAGCACGGACGTAGATCTAAGTCCGTGGTTGTAGTTACAGAACCTATGAGCTGTCACTAGCACGGACGTAGATCTAA
>JAUMHH010160372.1:0-17708 GCA_032359455.1 Chlamys rubida | reverse complement strand
ATGTGAATAACTTTGTAAAAAGTGGAGTTTAACGCAAATGTTGACGTGGCCGCCGCCGCCGGAAAAGCAATACCTTAATTAGTCTCGCTTTCCTCGACTTTCGTCGAAGGCGAGACAAAAATAAAAAAAAAAAAATGTTATCAATGATTTGGGGAAAAAATTAAAAAGACTTAAAAGCCAAATTACTGTTTTCACTGTTTTTACTGTTTTCACTGTTTACATTTGAATGTTTTATCGTTTTACATTATCTAAGTGAGTTACAATAAAGATAGTCTGAGCACAGAATCAATACTTAAGCATGAGCAAGGTTTCATGAATACGGGCCCTGGTCTCACTGTCATCTTTTCTGTAAATATCTCGGTAAAAAAGTTTAACTTTCAACAATGCATTGATGTCACTTTGATCAATAATGCATTGAGCATGTAACATCAACATCACATTCTATAAATGACAGGGTCAACAGAGTGAGAGAAAACGAATCCTCCACTCCCTTAGGGTTAGATATGGAAATACGGGCTGAGAATTGCCCGTAAAGCCATGGCTCTGACCCTATAAATCTATACCCTCAGATAGAACTTCCCAATCCTCTATATGGTGATAGACTCTATAAGTCCTATACAACACACAGATCACATCTATGTGAAATGTGACTTTTCGTATGTTTTCTCAATCAGATGATGACGTTTCATCAAAATGTTACCATTGAAAGTTTTTCTGTTAACAGCGATCATGCCATCACCAACTGACACTTATATTTCATGGAAATATGAATTAATGCACAAGCTTGAAATGAATGTCTTGCATGCTTCTTTAAATTTCAGGTATACTATGGTGTTTTCTGCTGTATAATGTTTCACCCAAATTCTGGGTAAGAGGCAAGAGAAAAAGGGTCAATAATTCTGTCAGAATGCATGAGGCTGTGAACATTGTACTCTTGGGTGTGGAATTTGGGGTCAGATGCTCTGAAAGCCTCAGTTTTCACCAAAATTCTAGACCCTCAATTGACCATTGATATTTCAATATCATAACACTGAAGGTCTGAGAAATTTTTCACATGCATTTTTTTTTTTATAGAATTAGATAATTATTAAACAATTTTATGTAAACAAAAATATTAATGATAAAAAGAACAACATAACATGTCTTACCTTGCAAACTTGCACCACATTTCATTAATGAGTCTTGAGAAAACTAGATGCATCAATAAATCATACTGTTTATAGTTGACTGCGACTTGCAGCTGCAAGGGAAAAACAACTGAATGTATAATTTGTCAAGCAAACGTTTTAAAAGTGATGCATCAAATTATATTCATTCATTAACCACTGCTGAGCCCATTATTAACTTAAAGCACACAAGACATGATAAAAACTGTCCATCAGAATATATGATATATGTACTACCAGATAATGTGAAATTAGTTACCTTGTGTTTTATTTCTGTGGTTTTTCAAAAGACTTTGTGAGGACATTTATTTTTTCTGAGAGGTTTAACAATAAATAGGTACATGTATACTTTTTTCTATAGAATAAGACTCATATCAATCTCAAATATAGGGTATATGTAAGTGTAGTATCCAACAATATATTATCTCCAGATTAACTGAATTTAACAAGAATACAATAACAGACGCTTTGAGAAACAGCATTTCATTGAATGGCAGGGAGCCAGGTGAGTTGAAAGGGAGGCCAGAGCTCAAAACAAATAAGACAGCAATTCATGATCAGATTAGGTTACAGTCAGGTTACAGTCAACAGGCATGGACACAGGACAGAAGGGTGTAAAAACACTCCCATACCTAGGAACAGATTTTTGTCTTTTGGAATTGTGGTAAAACCAATCTGAGAGAAGACTGAAAGTCATTCGAGAGATTTGATTCAGCTTGACCCCAGCAGTTGTATAAAGGCTCAAGTACATATGGAAAACACACATCGTACTACAATCTGTTTTAACTGTGGCATTCATCGTGTGTATATATTGTTCAGTCTATCTTTTGTTTTCTTTCCAATACTTATTTGTTTTTCTATGAACTGAAATGCTTGACAAGTATATGCAAAATTATCAAGTATCATTGTGTTAACAAATTAAAATGGACAAGGTTAAAAACAGGTTTTGATAACTATTTTTTATGTAAAAAAGGAACCATAGTGTCGAAAATAATAAAAGAAGTTGTGATTTTTGAAGTATGTTTTTCATTAAAGAAAAATATCAATTCAATGATTTTTTTCTATTCCCGCAAATTTCATTCCTCATGACAACTTTATTCAACAAAGAATTTTCATTCATATTTAGGACTGTTATATATCATAACAGGGCAAAGTATTATAAGGCAATCTATAGTCCCCCACCAATAATGACTTCTTTGTTTACTGAGCTGTATACCTATCTCAAGATCAATCTACTATAAAGACAGTATCCTGATACAAAATAGGGCATATTATTCAAATTATTGTGGTCAAAGTTCAAAATAAATATCACAGTGGCTTGCTTTGGTACAGTAAATTCTGCCATCTAAGGATATACCTGTATACCAAATTTGATTAGTCCAGGTAAAATAGTATAGAAGATGTGACCAAGACAATTTTTTCAAATGAATGGAAGAAATGATGGGAAAAGTGCAAACCTATAGTCCCCCAGGGGAACCAGTGGGGGGACTATCTAGATAAACAGAAGTATATTATTAACAAAAATTCCCAGAAGTATTGAGAAACATATAGTCTTTGACCTGCAAAAAATATATTTGATGAGAATGAAAATTCTAATGGAAGATAAGGATACTGTTATAATATACATGACAAGTGGTTCATTCTAGGAACAGGCGAAATTGAGTATACATCCCTATACAATTTCTGGGTGGTATTTCCTAATATACTAGGTAGGATACATAGTTGGCTACAGATACTTACTGGGCTCTGAGTGTCACCCTTCGGATCAATTGCTGTGGGAACAGAATGTGTAAAAATAGTCAAATATAAGCATTAAAACTCAGAAAACATTACCGTATGTAAAACATTTGCAATAATAAAAAACAAAGTACTTATTTAATGATCTTCAGCTATACATTTTTTATTCACAAAGCTATATATGTATATCAATATGCAAAAAAACCTGTATGACTGTAAGCTTAAAAGAAAGTCTCTCTTAAAAGATAAATTACACTACAGATTAGATGAGTTTGACATAAAGAGTTACCTACCCCTGTCCTGAACCAGTAGGTGGAGGTAGAGATACTGCTTCCTGTTGGGACGGTCTGTAGAGTGATACTGGGTCAAAGCGTCATACGCCTGAAAAAAGACATTTTGACGACTCAGTTAATATTTAATTGCTATTAAGTAAAATTGACTCTGACAAAATAAAAACAAGTGAACAGCATATATACAGGAGTCAACCTCAAAAAACTCCAATGAGGAAGATCAGTAGCTCACTCATTCCACATTCCCAATGGGGATGAAGTGTGTGTAATGCAACTGAAACTGTTTTGCTCAATGTATCTTTCCCTTTTTATGTATCAAAATTACTCCAAAAAACATTCATTTGGTTCAGACACACCTCTTATGATCATTACATACTTAACACTAAATTTGACCACAGGATGTAGATTTTGAGTTTGTGTGAGGTTGGACTTGAATTAGGGAGTTTTGAGGGAGATTGGTAAATTTTGGTCAAAATGATGGGAGTCTCTCTCCTAATGAGGGAGGGTTGACAGCAATGGAACAGAGGCTCACATAGATATAAACCCCCCAACCCCCTTTCCCCCTTCCCTGCCTGTGACCTTTGACCCTTTAGCCTGGTCCAATAATCAGGTCTAGAATTTTACCAAACTATGGTATAATATAAACTAAATTTGATGAAGGGTTTGTGAGAATTATCCTGTACATAAGATTTCTACTTCAAAAGTGATGAAAATGAAAATGTGATCTTTGAAATATGAACTTAATGTGTTCGGGGTTCATGAAATATCTTGTACACAATCTTGTCACAATAGATGGATGGACAGTGGATCTAGGATGGACTTCCGCACACAGACGAACGCACTGTCAAAGCCATTAGAGGAGTATAGGGCAACATAAATGAATAATCATCTACCAGAGTTTGGTTAAAATATTTAAAAACACTTCAATTTACAATAGCTACGTTTCGAACATTCAAGAACGCAGTTTTTCAACTGAAAAAAGGGGGAACCTAGCACCAATTACATAAACTAAAGAAAATCTGAGGAAAAAACCCCCGTAACTGGTAGGTTCAGTTAATTTCTGACTTTTCAAACCTAAAATTGTAGGAGATGGAAGGAGGATTTTAGCAAAGGTACATCTGAATGAAGAGAGGTAAACAGTCAATGAGCTCGTGACTTGAGACATAAAACACTGAATGAAGAGAGGTAAACAGTCAATGAGCTCGTGACTTGAGACATAAAACACTTACCACAGGAGGCATCTTGTTGATCATCCAGGACAGAATCTTGTTTCCCTTCAGGTCAGAGTTTCCTACCTTCGCCTTCTTGTCAAGTAGCAGACGGGCACTCTCACTCCGGTCTGTCAACAAGCAACAACGAAAAGTATACATCTTGTGTCATATGGGATTCACTGTCTTGTTTGCATGGAGAAATATTTATCTTTAAATTTTTAGAATCCCTTTTTGAAAATATTCTGTATTCTTACATTTTGTTAAAAAAAAAAAATGAAACTAGCACCGCCAACATTAAAAGCAATCTATTCTACGATCATTTAATGCAATTTATATATGTAAATGTTTGTTTTTTTCAGTCTGACAAACTTGATTATCTATGATAAAATGTAAATCTATAGACTATACTGAAAGCTTACCGAGCTCTGCAGCAAGATGGAGGGGCGTCCTCCCTTTGTAGTCCAAGTCACTGTCAAAATTACAGTTCTTGTTGATCAGGGCCTTAAGAGACTCACATGCATCATTTTTAGCTGCAAAATGGATGGGGGTCTGATTTTCTACCTTTGTTCTGGCACTGATATCAGCTGTGGAGACCGAACGTGAAAACAAAGGTGAATGTTTAGATATATACAAACAGATATATACATAATATTTTTGAATAATGAGGGCAACGGTTAATATTAAATCTTCATTAGTATTCAGTAATCATTTTTTCAGTTAGATTACTTAACTAGAGGATCTTAAACCTTTTTTTCCATTGCATGCGACTTTTATGAAATAAGATTCAGCAAGTCACATCCAATTTGGAAGCAACAGAATAAATTCTTTTTATCATATTGTTTTTTGAAATGTTGTTATATCATAATACACATTTTTAATTTTTCACCATTTTTTTCCCCAGAAACAAATGTACATCATCTTGATTTACATCTACAGATATATGGACCAGTTCGTGTTTAACCCTGTAACGTGGGCGTCGTCAACCAATCAGCTACTGACCACGCTCGATGTTGCTGAACTAGTGAGCGGGTCCCCTGGAGTTATACTGCATCACTTGAAAAGCTAGCTTGCCAGTAAGGCAGTACATATTTTACCCTCAAATTCCTTACCTGTTACAACCCTTCTTAAAAGTGAAAACTGAACATACCATCGTTTTCTATAAGCAAGTTGACCATTGCTGGGTAGTCGACTGCAGCAGCCACGTGAAGTGGGGTGCGGCCATACTTGTCGGCCAGGTTCACATCAGCTTTTTGCTCTATGAGAAACTTGGCCACATCTACGTGCCATGTTCGGGCCACCTAAACCAAACAAAAGTAACAAAATTTAAAAGCATGTTGTATTTAATGTTTTTTGCAGTTTAACAGTTCACAGAGTTAAAAATGGGACTGAATTTATCCAAGAATCTGATCGTATGTAATAATTTTATCACAGAAGTTAGGTCATGGGATTGATAAGTTGTAATTCTATTGGAATCTACACAACTATGTTAAAATTGTTATTGATAGAAACTAAATGTAGTACATGTTCCAATATGTAAAAATCTAGTAATTTCTATATATTTGTATCAGCATTTTCAATTTTTTTCTCATTAAAACAAGATCTATAAGCCACAGAGCTTCCACATAAATCAGAAAAGAGGCTTAACTCCCATTTAAAAATTAAAACAAGAACTAACTCACAACTCCACTACTTAAGATATTAATCATGTGTACTAATAATTAAGTTACATAAATATCAGTCAAGGAGGTAGAACCAGCAGTTTAGAGAAAAAAAATAAAAAGATAAGGGGCATAACTCCTATAAAAGTACAGTCAAACATAACTTGTGATTTGATGACAGACATATGCATGTTCAGGTAGTTTATTTATATGAACACTGACCTCGTGTAGAAGTGATTGGCCATGCTTGTCTGTACAATTTATCTGAGCACCACTTTTCAGCAACGTTTCCACGAAATCAAGATCGATCACTTCTGTTTGACTTGTCGACCTTCCCAGTTTAGCAAAGTAATCTATGAGAGATCGGTTGCTGGCAGTCGACATTCGCTTGGTGTCATTCCTCTGTTGTTCCTCGATATCGTCCAATCCGATCCCTCCTGTTTTGCGATCCTCATTTTCCTCATCCCCTGCACCGACTAATGAAACAAAACAGGTAGATATTGACAAAGAGTACATCTGTATTGTTTACCTAACCAATTTAACATAACTGTTCAAATGATAAAAATTAAAATGTAATTATTACAAATATATTGAATTAAAGTTATTAGAAAGCAAACATATCCAAAAGTCTAAAGAAACTTTTTCCGATGAGGTAAAAGAGACACTGACCTTGCAATTGTTTCATGATGTAAATAGAAATGTCGTTCTTAGAAATAAAATTCTGCTCTGTTGTAATTGAACTCAAATCTAGAAACAACGTTAGTAATACCCTATCAACTAATATACTTATTATATACCCAATATAAAACTCCCAGAATAAACTGTTTATCATGCTATTATCCATTTCCAGATATACCTCACTTACATCTAAATATACTCTACCCAATGTTCAACAAGAAAAATGCTATCCTACCTAACATCTATGTATATCTACATATATAGCTTCCTTTATCTACTTGCAAATTTAATTTTAAGTCAAGCCTGAAAAATAAGGTTTAAAGCTGAAAAAAAAGAATCACTGAAAAATCTATTAAGTAAAATACATGCCGCAGCATCGAACTGTCCACCGACTGATGATGGTAAACATGCAGCTTTCTTTGTGAATTGTTCAGGTAAGTACGTATCAATATTTAGTGAAAGTCAGTGAAAACTCATTTCATTGAACAGAGTTAAAACATACTACAGAATTAGATTATCAAAGTATGTGGTGAAAATGTTGTAAATCGTATATACATTATGTGTAAATTTATTTCTCAATTGACATTAGTTCATGTATGCTATGTGCCCAGCCATCTTTATACTTATATCTACTTAATTACATCTCTAACAGTTTCCTACTTGTTTGATCCCTCCATCATTGATGGATCTATTTCAGTATCAGTATAGCTGTCTCAAATATAGATACAGACAACCTCAAACTGGTTTTTTTCTTTTTCAATCATACCGATGATATTGAAATAGGTTTTTTTAAATGAAAACCTTGAAGTAATTCTCTGAAATGAGTTTTCGTTTGCCATAAGTATATTTAATAACATATATATTTTAAAATGAAGTTAACTATAGGACTATGGTTATTTTTTTTAAAAATCATGTAAAGTTTTCCTTTGCATGTTATAAAATAAAAAAAAATCACTTTCATAAAACTTACTAGTCATACCAGTACTGATAAAAACAAATAACTTGTTTTATTACACATTTAAATTGAAGGTTTTACCGTAAAAACACATATTTTTGTGGTAATAATGTTTTAATGCTTTTGGTGCTAATTAGAAAATGCTGAAACATGAAAACTGCTAAATATGAAACACTATTCCTGCATTTTATAGGTAGATGCATCAGTAACATAAACATTGCTGCAGACACACAGAAATATATGTAGGAGTTTACTAATACATGTAGAAATCTGTTTACAGTATATATATATATAAAGACAAAGTGGAAACTAAATGCAGTACAGAGGTAGATAGAGAGATAGACAAACAGAGGTAAAATAGAGAGATAGACAAACAGAAGTAGATAGAGATAGACAGACAGAGGTAGATAGAGAGATAGACAAACAGAGGTAGATAGAGAGATAGACAGACAGAGGTAGATAGAGAGATAGACAAACAGAGGTAGATAGAGAGATAGACAAACAGAGGTAGATAGAGAGATAGACAAACAGAGGTAGATAGAGAGATATATATATAGACAAACAGAGGTAGATAAAGAGAACTACAAATTTCACCGGAAAGTGAAGATATTATTTAGTACTTACAACAGCAGTTAGGGTGACATTTAACAATGTCAACCTCCATATGAGATCAGCAACAAAATGTCACTTATGAACTTGAGGCACCATTTTTGAAATTACACACTGCATCCCCGAGAAGCTATCAGAGGAATAGCATTGTTCCTGATATATACTACAGATTTTATGATCTAACCAAACCCATGAAAACTATTTTTTCTGTCCATGGTCATAAACATGTCTAATCTAAAGACAGTTTTCAGAATAACCAAGGCAACGCCCCTTCAGGTCCTCCAATTAGGAGAACAAGAACTGGATCCACCGTTTATATCTGCACAAAGCAAATCAATAATGAAGCTAAGCATCCGTATCAGGAAATTCCAACTCTAGTTTGTTTTGGTTTATCGGATTTCACAATAACATTCATAACCAACCTGGGGCTGATGTGTTATTTATGTGAGGTAAAAATGTTTTATCTAGTAATTCATTGTAGGAGCTTGTATAACCATGCTAACGGCCATGGTCACAGGGATAGCAGACTGACTTCACATCAAACCATGCTAATGGCCATGGTCACAGGGATAGCAGACTGACTTCACATCAACAGATGCATTGTTTCACATGTACAATCATAGACTAACATAACTTTAACTTACACCAACATTATTGCAAAAATGATTACTATATCCATTATTTCTTACAGACAGGTAGCACAATATCATAACTGATTTTAATCGGACGCTCCCAGCAATAAGCAGTAGAAATATATCATTGATCTACAGCATTGATATCTACCGATTCAGTTACTGTAGTTGTGGTATTCAAGGAAGTACAACTGGCATATGACCTTTCAACTAATAACTTGTTCCAGGTTTTGTAGTGTTTGACCTCTGAACTTTTTATCCATATTGATCTGGATTCTTTGATATCTATAGATTAAGCTTCTTGTCACAAGATTTTGTAGTGATTAATGTCTTTGAACTATAATAATTAAGCGTTGTATCTAAATATATGACCTATCTATAAAAATGTAACAGAGATGATACAGTGAGATTTATCTCGAAGCGCGAGCTTTGATGATACCCTCAAATAGAGGTTACAGTGACCCCATTTCGGTGTGTGACACACCGCTTGACCACAAAAAACATGCATACCATGTTTGATGGTCCAACATGAATATTTGGGTGAGGTATGGCCTGGAAATCTGTATTTCTGTTCTTGAGGTCATGGTCAAAGGTCAAATAAAGGTCACATTGTTTGATGGCAGGGACACAGCGAGTGTTTCCCTCACAACCAGTTAACCACTATTTGGAATGACATGTAAACACCAGTTACAGCTATAGATTATGATAATTGATCCTCTTTTGTGACAATTCAAATACATTTTATTTCCAGCGATAGAAATTTAAATCCCTTTTAAAGGCTTTAATTGACATTCAGTGATCCGAAGTGTAAATATTATACATGTATTTCTATTTCGGGATTCATTAATAGCCTGTGGAAGCCAGTCAAGCTACCTCTAGTAGAACTCACTTTAGATTTATATAGACTGAGGATAAGGCATCGAAATATTAGCTACTCTACATTCCAAAGACAGTATACAGTGATGTAGTGACAATTTCATTCCAAGTCAAAATTTGGCCAAATCATTTCCCAAATGTCTCTCTGGATGAAAATTTAAAATTTCTTCTCCAACACCAAAGCAAAGGATATTGTATCATACAATTTTGCTTGACTAATCTAATGAAAATGGTTATTGTAGAATTATATTTTAGCACTGATATTGATGATGTGTTTGATATTATGCAATTCTGAATATTATATACATGAACATGACCAAATAAATTTGATCTTTCAAATGACACTTCCCTAGTTAGAGAGGTCTTCTACTGATCATCATGTGCACCAAGCAACAACAAAAACACAGTATGTGGTATATTTTGTCAAATGATGCATACATGCAAACCATGCCTGGCTATATATAGAATGTGTGCTAGATATACGTATATATATATTTATATAGCCCAATGTCACCATCGGGGTGCAGGCTACCTGGCCATGGTATGTCTTCTGGAGTACTGATTCCAGTAGTACTAGAGCTAGCTGTAACTGAAATAAATACTTTCCATGATCAACAGTTTACTCTTCCTCAGGTAACGCCATGTCTTATTTGAAATAATATGGTATTCTGTTAAACTTAAAAGTTGTTGAGATTTCAGGATTTAAACAGAAATCAAATTTGAAAATGTTTATGTTTTGTTTTTTCTATGGTATAAAACAACTTCTTGGGTTGTTGTCACTTCAAATCTGAAATTGACAAAAATTGACTAAATGATGAAATGCTACGCTTAAATGTAATTATCATACAGGAATACAGTTTCTATCGTTTTAGTTTTTTGCAGTTACGATTTTTCTGAGAAAAATACAACCCGTAAAATTAATAGCAAATTAATCCATCCTTATAATTTCCTTTAAAGCACTTGAACTCATTCACCCCTGAAGACGCATTTGAACTCTTCCAATTCAAAGGTTGGAATAGTTCATCATGAACTTTCAGGGATGAATGCGTTAAAGAGAGGAGGACAAATGTTGTGTAAAATTTTAATTCTAACCCCACATATTTGTTCCAAACTTTAAAACTTTGATCCTGCCAAATGAAGTCCTATGTATAGTAGTTACAACTTGATTAGTACATCATAATGTTAACACTATAGTAGCACCTCCATACTGATGACTAAAGCCTGGTTAACAACCCACTTCATACAGATATTTAAATCTGGTAGACTAGCATCTGGATATACCAAAACAGTTGTTACACTTCATTTCAGATATCTTTGGTCCTGTGAAATATTCATGCTTCACAGATAAAATCAATATCTATATTGTTATTGTTTTTCCCATTCACAGAGGAAGACTAATGTTAAGTACATGCTACAAAATGATAATTGCCACCATTATGGATTTGCATTCACTACAGAGAACAGAAAGCATTTCCCAGTAGACAGCGTAACACAGAAATGTATGTCCTAAGCTTGGATGAGATGACTTGCTGAAAATGAAGTTGGGGACAGGATAGGATGTGCAACAAAGAATTTACATAAGGAATTCAGGATAAAATACCATTATTCTACACAGAATAATTCCTAGTTCCAGTGTTTGTTCTCACCTGAACACACTACTGACACAAAACAACATCATGGCACACTCACAACTAACGATGTGTTCCACCTTGTCAATGGACCTCCCAAAATACAGAGCTCAGAATGACAAAGACAATTTAATAACTCCCTTAATCTGGGTCTAAATGGTTACAAAACTTTAAATTCATTCCCTGTTTGAAGAACCAATTAAACTACAGGTTTCAAACATGACTAAGTATCCAATTTCTATATCGGAAACATCCACACTTAACGATAATGAACTATAATGAACATTATTGACATACTTCATATTTGAAATACAGGAAAACAATTATTTTACGAAGTTGAAATATACATATTGAACTCCTCATATGACACATGTAAATTTTGTACAGTAAAACATGAAACGTGTTATTTGGTATCTGACAACCAACATTGGGTAAATGGTACATTTATAGCATGTGACGAAATGGCAGGTGCATACGTGTGATGAACTACATGCTCGTATCAACTACAGGTACTAATTACATCATCGAGAATACAGAGGTGTCAACGTACTGTAAAAACAGAAATTCTCACATGTGGAAATACCTGTATTGTGACGCCTTTATACTGCGGTGGATGTTTTTTTACTTTCGCAATGGTTCTGAAATCTATTCTATGTATCTGTAAGTGATATGTCCTATAAATAATGTTAGTGAGAGAATATTTTTCCTCATAATTTATTCAATGCGAAACAAAATGTAGGCATTTCCACACTGAAAATTTCTACTGTACAGTAATAGGAGTGTAGCATTGTTGACTAACTTACATTGACACATGTATACTGGATTTCTACCATAATTAAGGCTTTTAAGCAAACAAATGCACTAATTTCAAAATATTTTTTTCAGTATTTTGATTTATTTCTCAAAACATAATCCGTACATCTGAATAAGTGTTATGTTACTTACAAGTAGTAATCTTGAACAACATGAATTTTGAAGAAGTTTTTTTTATTGATTATTTTCAGTTAATATATTTTAAATATTGGTGTATTTGTTGGCAGTTAGAGGTCAACATCAAGTTTCTTCAGTAGGATAAACATGATGAAGCTCTCCTGTCTATAACTGAGGTCTAGTACTCACCGCCAAACGTAGGTCCTGATTAGCAGGATAAATAAAACGAAGCAAAATTTAGCTAAATTGTTAAAACTTGAAAATGAGATGAAGGCAACAGCATTTTTCTGTAGGAAAAAAGAGCTTAAAATGAACAAGATATCATCCTTTGTAGCTGAAACATCATCTGACAAGGACATCTGCATCTGAAATTAAACATGGTGTTAACAACAAAACTAAAATTAAGTTCCACTAAATAATGATTGAATAAATTAAACTTCCTGTTTAAAACAGTATACTTTCCTTCGGCTTGGTTGAGAATATGAGGTGACAAGAGGTGGAACATGCATGTATAATCTACTATACTAAAGCTGTGATACCGCAGTTATCCCATCATAATCTCAGCATATTTACAATTGCATTTTAGTATTTAAATTTGAAAAATATCACAATGTGGCTGACAATTAGCACAATGTGGCTGACACAATGTGGCTGACAATTAGCACAATGTTGTTGGCAATTAACATAATGTTGCTGGCATTTAAAATTAACACAATGTGGCTGATAATTAACACAATGTGGCTGGCAATTAACACAATGTGGCTGGCAATTAACACAATGTTGCTGGCAATTAACACAATGTGGCTGATAATTAACACAATGTGGCTGACAATTAACACAATGTGGCTGATAATTAACACAATGTGGCTGATAATTAACACAATGTGGCTGGCAATTAACATGTGGCCGGAAATCAAGGCAACTTGGCTTTAAAATTTTATCTTCTAAACAAGTTTTGTGTATAGTTGCCAAAATGTTTTGTTGTCAATGTTACAAAAACTATGCCAACATCAACAAATCATATGATTCCTCTGTTGAAAATGTTACCTCAACTGGTCTAGTTATATATATATAGTGAAGTGAACATCAAGAACACAGAACAAACTGTTTTCAAGTACAACTCATTGTAAATTGTAAAGAGTTAAATATAACCTTCAGTTCGTAAATATTTCTATCTTGAATCAATCCCCATGATTTGGATATACGTACAGCGTATAAACACCATTCTGATTAGAAAATTTGCGATATGTCCAGTGCAACAAACCAAAATAATGTTAATGACATTTTGCAGTCAGTGTGGTCAGTATGACCCTTACAGGATAAAGTGGTTTTAAACACTTCTCCAATACTCATCCAATGTTTTAAATGTTCCTAAAATTGATTAAAATATTTTTACCTAAAAGGTTCCTCAAAAAATCCTTTATCGACGCCATGTGTTGTGGTTATATCTAAAATCGATCTGAGCGGCCTGTGTTATCCTGTTTTTTTTTGTTTTTTTTTAATTGTCGCTGATGGTCATAAATCAACGATTACAAATTGTGCTAACATAGAGTTCCAGGTACAGGTACTATAAATTTGAAGTGAGAAAACTTTGACACATATACATGTGAGATAAAAGGAACACCGATAAAAGTGTACACACAGACATACCGCAGATTCTCCACACACAGAATATCACACAGGAAACCAAACAATATATAGTCCCTTAAAATGACCTGTCACATGTACTTTCTGATTACAGGTAAATCAATGTTACAAACAGGTAACAGCTAGGTACCTCCATCGATCGACACACCTACACACTGTGTATTCGTCTTGTCTTATGGGATTGTTTTTTGATGATTACTTATACTGAATATTCAACAAATTTTTCAAATTCCTACCTCAATTAATTACCCATTAAATTACCAAGTTGTTCCACAAAATCACATCTAAATGTGCCAGGTATGTAATGAAAACGGCAATATAATAAAACATGTTTCCATGTAGAACTCAAGAGCAGTCCCAGTCAAGAACACCATATCGATGCAACTTTCCCCCCCATTCCTTCCCCTAGAGTCTTTCCGGGAATGACTTTTCATTCCATCCATTGTAGTTGTTCCTGGAACAATTCCTACTTCCCCTCCACTAGAGTTTTCCTGAAATGACTGCTTCTCCACCCCAACCCCCTTCCACTGGAGTTTTCTGAAACAAATTCCCTAACCCCAACCCCCAACCGCCATCCCTCCCTGAAATGACCTGGGGAGAGCAACAAAATGCAGAATGTACAACATGTGAAATTAAAACAGTATCGACTATATATAAGTAATCACCAAATGCAAGTCCACAAGACTCAATAGAATAGACAGAATGCTTCTTTTTGGATTCAACTTTTTATTTTATTTCACAGGTTCAATTGTCATAATGATCAAATAAGATATATACATTGAGGCTAAGTTGAAGGTCAGGGTACGTAAATTTCCCCCAGATTATATCTACAGGGTTCTGTTCTAACTGCTATCACAAAGTCCAACTGTACAGATTCTGGTCGTGACAAGGTCATTCTAATAGAACTACTGCCATTGTGGGAAGGTGTGTGTAAATCATCACTCAAGGAAATCTGGGGGGAAGGAGGGCAACCAACTTACCAAAGTTATCTATTATAAAATGAGTCAAGCACAACATTTCATTATACATGTAGTCTAACATGTACGAGGTAAATCTCTGTTCCATATAAAACCTGTTTGAAGAGGTGATTTAGAGACAATTTTTTTAACGTATTAACAGACTCATGTGGAGTCTTGTTAATTACTCTCAATTGTTTTGTAACATTTTTCATATATTAGAAAAGTAATTAAACTTACAAATCAAACTAAACAGAAACAAACTTACAGTAATACATGTATGACCTGTTTTTAAGGGTGGGGTAGGGGATTTACTTTACCATAATGGTGAAATGGGGCCTTTATCCAGCATTAAGTACATGTAATACATGTAGATCTTTTTGTCTGTCTCAATGGACAGGTAGTCATGCTGTAAATAATCCACTGATGGAAACTGTTTTCAGCTATTTTAAGATGGTACAAATACTCTGTATCCTCTAAAGGCTGATTTAAGAGGAGAGTTAAAGAGACAATTTTTAAATGTTACACTCATATTGGGTCTATGATGCCACAAAACGTGATCACAGTCATGGAAGAATTTTCTTAGATAGAAAGGTATCACAAGAACACAAGACTTGTAGACTTCTTTGTCAGTATCTAAGGAGAGGTACTTAAAGCTAAAACTGAATTTTAAGAATCATGAAAGAGTCTACAATAAGATTTCATTTTGTACCAACTAAAACACTTATCTGGTAAGCAGGAAGTTGATTGTAACCTAAATTCTTAATCAAACGGTACTTATTTCAAAATCCTTTATCAGAAGGTATGTATTGATTTTTAATCAGTTTAATTTTTAATGGTCACAATTTGTCAATTTCAGGTGTCACCATCTGTCAGGGGCTGATCTCCCGTTCAGATATGATCACATACATTCCGATAGGATTGTTTTGGTCGAGTCCACGATTGAGTCTCGATCTGACACGATCATCACGATCGGGTTCCCCGAATTGTGATGGTCTGGTACGTGCAGATATGTTCCGATACGCTCATCACGAACCAATGCGCTCCGTTATGATAGGATACGATTGTGGTCGCGATTGTCTTTCACGATCATGATCGAGGGTGATCACGATTTGAGCTATGACTGGACCCTGACGGGTATATATACAGCCCATGAACTTCATACAGCCCATGAACTTCATACAGCCCATGAACTTCATTATGCTTCAAATTACTAGCAAAGGCAGGTTACTAAGATGTGCTCTCTTCAAGAGTAGATTACTGAATCAGACGCATTAAATCTTGTCGGGTATATATATGGGCACGAGAACTTGTAACAGATCGTGAGTGTTCGTGTAAAAACGTAACTACTGGTACTTGCATCTTTTGTATCAACTCCTATCTGCTCGAGAGTCATTCGTGTCAGGTCTTGAGCAATGGAACCCGACAGAGTGTAACAGATCGTGACAGATCGTGGGAGATCGTGACAGAGTGTAACAGATCGTGACAGATCGTGACAGAGTGTAACAGATCGTGACAGATCGTGGGAGATCGTGACAGATCGTGACAGATCGTGACAGAGTGTAACAGATCGTGACAGATCGTGACAGATCGTGGGAGATCGCAACACATCTCAACTGAGCGTGGTGTTTGTCTTGTCTAAGATCGATCCCGTTCAAAAAGTTTCTACGATTAACATGATTGCCACGACTGACCTCAAGATCTGATAAGATCTGATAGGATCACCACGTTTAGTCCACGATTAAGACCACGATTTCAATCGTGCCGCGAATTGTGATAGTGGGAACCTACCATTAAGTACAGAATGACACATGGAATCAGAGTAGTATTGGTACTACAATCATTTCATAGCTTTATGAAGGTAATCGTTACTGTTTTTTTTTTAATTTGCCATCTAGTAATTTACTGTGACTGTTCTAAGTAAGAGGCAAACGTAATAAGTTGGAACTTTCCAATTATAATTCACAATAGATTGATTCATATAAAATAACAGTTTCCAGTAGTCACAGCTTTTGGGACCGTCAGGAATTTTAATGTTTTTCTATTTGACTCTAGAACTATTTGTGAAGTGACATTCTAGTTAGAAGTATAAGGTTATCATTGAATCATTTAAAGGTATGAGGTTCAATAATTGTAACAAAAAGATTTTCTTTTGTAAAATGTATTGGTACATAATTTATCCATGATTTGCAGTGAAAACAAAAATAAATTGCATGTATCATTCCATCACTGCATGCTCAATTAGACTTTAAATCCATGTGAATGTTTCAAGTTTCATGTTCAGTTAACCACCATATTATCTTCACCAATCAAATAAATCAAGTGGCATCCAAATAAATGATAAAGATTTTAGCATATCAAATAATGCCATATATATAGACGAAATTAAGAAAAGAAATACTACCCAATCAAATCATGCTATCAAAATACAGGAAAAAAATACTAGGCAATCAAATAATGCTATCAAAATACAGGAAAGAAAAAATAGCCAATCAAATAATGCTATCAAATACAGGAAAGAAATACTAGCCGATCAAATAATGCCATACAAATACAGGAAAGAAATACTAGGCAATCAAATAATGCCATACAAATATAGGAAAGAAATAATAGCCAATCAAATAATGCCATACAAATACAGGAAAGAAATAATAGCCAATCAAATAATGCCATACAAATACAGGAAAGAAATACTAGGCAATCAAATAATGCCATACAAATATAGGAAAGAAATA
>JAUMHH010160361.1:0-17708 GCA_032359455.1 Chlamys rubida | reverse complement strand
CCCCCCCCCCCCCCCCCCCCCCCCCCCCCCCCCCCCCCCCCCCCCCCCCCCCCCCCCCCCCCCCCCCCCCCCAATCTTGAAGACCAAAGCACCCCTCTGGATCCGCCACTTGACACGTGTATCTAACATACATATAGAGCCTAAGGTGGTAGAAAGGATTATCTTTATAAACTAGCAAAACCAGGAATGCACATGTGAAGTGTTTTCGAGTAGGAACGTGATACGTTCGTCACTGTGCATTTGTTAAAATGGTTGGCATAAGATAATATTCAATATGCGGTGGACAACATATACATACTAAGGTGTTCAGAGTAATTTTACATGATTTAGGGATTTAGATCGACTTTCGGTAAAAATGACACACCCAATGATCATATATATACGAGAAGGGCGGAACGTATGATGTTTGGGGGTGTAATTTTTACTGGTTTAGGTCCAAATATAGCTGTAACAAATTACCAGGTCCCTGTGATGCGGATACTATCTAAAGGAAACCGTGCTTTTACATACTTCGTTAATCAAGTACTGGAAATATTTTACTTTTTATTATTCAATTGATCTCTAGAAGATGTGATGAGCCCCTATATACAACACAAAGCAATTGATTAAAAATTGAGTCAAACGTAAGCGCACCCCATCCCTTTCTTTACAATGTGGACATATATAACTGAAATTAACCAAAAAATCCGCACTGGTACAATGACGCGTTTACACAAAATGAGCAGCAACCCGTGTATTTTTATTCGGTTTCAAAACTGCTGCTATTTCAACGTTTATTCACGGTTAAGGTCTTTCATAACCATGTAGCGAAATTACATTTTGTTAAAAGATCCTCAAAATATCATAGCAGGTATCAATATTCAATATTACATCTGAAATTTAGACATAATGCTCAAAAGTATTTTTTTAATTATAACTTTAGTATGGCATGCATTTACAATATTAGCTTTGTCGTGCGAAAATGTACCGTTTTACGTTCCGAAATGGTGCTTAGTGCTGAAATAACAATTCCCACGAATGTATTATTTCCATCTTCCGAGAATCATGGTCAAATATTATGGAACGTCAAATTAACATATATTCAAATAAATGAAGATAGGCACAATTCAATTGGAGATATGTACAATTCAATTGAAGATATGTACAATTCAATTGAAGATAGGTTCAATTCAATTGAAGATAGGTTCAATTCAATTGAAGATAGCTTCAATTCAATTGAAGATAGTCACAATTCAATTAAAGATATGTCCAAATATGACGAATTAAACCTATCTTCAATTGAATTGAACCTATCTTCAATAGAATTGTACATATCTTCCATTATTTGAAGATAGGTGCAATTATTTGAAGGAATATGGAACGCCAAATTAACATAGATATGTACAATTATTTGAAGATAGGTTCAATTATTTGAAGGCAGGTACAATTAATTGAATATATGTTAATTTGGCGTTCCATGAAATATGCATACAATTTTTGACTTATAACATTGAATTCCGTGATACTCTGTAGCTATATATATATACTGTATGTATATCTGATACAATCAATCAGGTACGTACAAATGTATATATAATGAATTAGACTGTCTCTATAAAATGACCTTTCTAGTGATATAAAATGATGTAAGGAAATCTTTATATAATATTCAGTTTGCTGTACAAATATAGCCTTATCCACGTAAGGTTATGTGACAGACCCTTCGTCACCTCTGTCACATGATATTTTATTCATTTTTCAGTAGTAATCATGTGACTATTGGCGAAGTGCCAATATTCAACTTTACGCGCTTTAACCAATCAAAAGGAAGGATGCGAAATCTGGGTCTAGGCCCACGTGAGTCATGTGACGGAAAACCTGTAATGGCGGAGGATGGCACTGCTACAGAAGATATTACCTAGTAAAAGAAACAGATGTAGTGCCTTTGAACGATGGACTTCGTCAGACACGAACACAGAGTAAGTTCATATATATTAAGTTAAAGTAATTCGGTTAATATTATCGAATTAAATTCAAAATGAGCAAAGAAATTGCCCAACAAGTGCTGTTGTTTTGGTTTTGTGACCTGACGACGTTTTCGGATTTCCCTTATTTTATTGTAACATGTTTTATCTCGTGTTCTAAATGTTCATGTCTTGTCGATAAGATTGTCTTTTGTTAAAATAACTAATTTTAACCAAGTTCTGATTTCACAGATTAGTGTTAATCTTTACTGGTCCAGAAGAAACTTTATTGATGATAAATAGACAGGTGATCAACATGTGATTATGACAAGTTCGAGAAAATGTAAACAACACGTAACACGTGTAGTAACGGAAGTTATTAGAGTTTCAAATTAATTAAGGGTAATTGTCTTTGAACTAGATTAGAACTATTATGAATAGGGTGAAGGGAAGACATGTTTTGGATCTTTGTTGAGATGAATATGTGGGTTATAAACCTGAGAAAGTCAATGCTTGTCACATTTCAGGTGAATATATTTATAATTTAATATCACAATTTCACAAAAAATATTACCTTACACTTGTTTTACCATTAAGCAAGATGGAACATAAGAAAGTAAAAGTGCTGAATTTGCTTCTGTATCTTCTGCCGATTAAGTGTCCTCATTCGTCGTACCGAATATTGGGAAAGTTTTTAGTTAAGAGATATATACCCCGTATTTCCCAAGCATTTTCTTGTGTTTGATCATGAACGCATGCACAGCGTTTTTGCTGACGTCGAGACACTGCAAATGATGAAACAGGTCTGCCATATCCGATATCACTTTTGATAACAGCAGCAGGAGCCCCTATAACAAAGAGCTTATACAGACCAAAATAAAGTCATCAGTACTGTTGCCTACATTTTTCATCCATTACTGTGGCCTTGGAGGTTTTGATACCTTTTGACACCATTTCTTGGGAATGGATAAACTAGATAAGATGTGTTCCTACAATTCAATTGACATAAAAAGAATGTTGAACCCGACCTGTTGTTTCTGAAAACAGTAACATAAAATCAAAATCTGAAAAACACTTGCTAATTTTTTGTTCCATTGGGTAGATTCTGCATGCTCAAAATTAAAGCATACATAAAATGTGTGTATATACCCCCTAGAGACAAAACAACCCTTTAAAATGACATATTTTGAGTTGTTCTTTCAGGTGAAATCATTACCCCTTATAGGAATAAATTAGCAAATTTACTGGTTGAAAATAATGGCTTTTTTTCCAGCAATGCATTTAAACCCACAGATATGCTCTTTAGTTCAGCAACATAGATCGATCTTCATGGTCAGTGGTTGGATGGGTGCATGTTAACATGTTACATTTGGTGGCAGCTATGTTAATCTGGGGTACCTTGTAAGGCCCGTTCCTGGTGTCTAGGGAAATTAAAGTACATTGGTACACAGGGAGGAGTACCCATGGCAAGCTGGTTTTTTAGTGCTGCAGCGTAAACCTTCATTAGTTCA
Organism: Chlamys rubida; assembly: GCA_032359455.1. Classification (NCBI taxonomy): domain Eukaryota; kingdom Metazoa; phylum Mollusca; class Bivalvia; order Pectinida; family Pectinidae; genus Chlamys; species Chlamys rubida. Next base: position 14,254 of record JAUMHH010160361.1, on the reverse strand, counting down.
GCAACGTTGAGCATGCATGGATTTGTCAGTGTGCGCTCGCATGTTAGACTTTATTTAATCCTAAGTGTTAGATACTGGAGTAGTGACTATGAAGAGTAGATCAGGCTTTAACTATTGAAAGTTTGGTCACAAGTAAGTTGTTCTCCAAGCTAAGGATCTATTGCTTAAATGTTACTTTGGGATGTTATAAAAATAAGAAACTAGCTCACTACCAATAGTTTAATAGTACTATACTATTTTACAACAACTAATAAGCATAGTGTTTGATATTATTTAGACATAAACAGTCTATGTAAGTATACAAGTATGTTTGAGAATGTGTATTTTACCTTTTGGCTGCTATATTTTCATATGCAGGTTCGTCTATACTACCAAGTTCCACAACAAGGGTCAACAGATGTATATCACAATCATGCATGTTTTGATTGCCAAAAAATGTAATGTTACATTTCCACCGTATTCAAGCAATTATGTCCCTTGCCCATTGCTTTCCTTTCCAAAACAGCAAATGATCTTCATGCAACCATATTTACTTAGATCACCTAAAGTGTATTGCACAAACTTCCATTTTGTCAATTATAATCTTTCCCTCCAAATTTAATTTCTCAATAATTCAAGTTTTAAAATAAAATATCGAACCAATTCTTAGGGATCGATTCTGACATAATTTTACCCTATTTGCAGAGTTGCCACTAAAAAATGAAGACATTTTTATTTGAATATGCAATGATTTTTTAATGTATGGCTTCCTCAAAAGCAAGTAATTCTTTCCTTTTACATTATTATTGTTGACATTTTACACTGATTTATTTTTGTAGCAGTCTTTAAAAATTTTAATGATGATTTTGCAATGTGAATAATCGTATGCAGAATGCATGCATTGCAACAAATATACTCTGTTACATTAAACTGATTCAGAAGCTCAGAGAAATACAAATTTTATAATTAATTGCATCATGCATGAAGCTGTAAGTCATTTTCAACAGTCTCATTGAGTCATTTGAGTAATTTAACTTTCTTGCTAGTCATGATTTTCAGGATTGTCATGTATGGTAAATATGATATACCATTGAATGATAATGCTTGAAATACCATATTGAAGTAAGCGCAACTCTGAATACCTTGCTTGAGTTCATGATCAGCTAGTGCTGCACAAATACAGGCACAAAGATCCTATCCCACCAACATTGTATATTCACTTGTGTAATTTAAAAAGACATTGTTGCTTCAATTTATATACAAATTTGTTTTTTTAATTTATTTTTGTAATTTATTAAATTTGCTTTCATCAGTATGTATTTCCTACAGTAAAAATTAAATATCCAATTAATGTTGCAAATTTTAATTCCATTTCATTTAGATTTTCCATTGGATTTGTTTGTATATTATCTGCCTATGATATATATATTATTAACCGATTTTTAGATGTACCGGTAATTGTTTTTCTCATTATTTTGTTTAGAAAATCAGACTTGTAATAAATTTAATACCTTAAAATAAGTTTGCGCTTCAGGTTTCTACATTGAAGGTCAAGGTCACTTGCTATTTTTAGAAACTTTGTCATTGCTCTAGCAACTTCATTACTTAACAGGCTTTCATGAAACTTCATACAAATGTTTGGTAAGACAATGCCTTGAGGAAGGCCGCGTTTTGGGTTTCTACATTAAAGGTCAAGGTTACTATTTTTAGAAAAAGTGTCATTGCTCTATCGACTTCATTCCTGGTTACTGCGTTAAAGGTCAAGTTCACTTTTACCATTACCGGTATATGAAAAATCGTCATCGCTCTATCACATTCATTCCTCAACAGAATAAAAATGTATTATTCTTTGAAGAATGCAGTCGCTAGAGCAGATACTGTTTACATCATTGAATTTTCTATTAATTTCCTCATACATATGTCACTTATGGGGATTTGTATCATTTGTGATGCCTTGTTTGATTATGCTTATTTTGTGTAAAATTTGTTAAATTCTGTTTAAGGTAATATTCTCATAAATATGTGTTTTTTTAGGTGGAAGACACCAAAATTTGACCCAGATCAGATTCGACTGGTGATTTATGCAGATAACGAAAGAGATAGAACCTTACTGTTTGACTCCAAGGCTGTCAAAAGGAATGTTGAGCCTCGGGTCTGTATTGCTGATAAATCAAGATTTAGTAACTTTTGATAATCAAAGGATTTGATAATTAACCATATATATATATGTTAATGCAAGACCAAAATATCTTCCTTTTTTGTTGCTGTTATTAAAACCATGCTTAGGCATGTAGGTAAATATTTATGTAGGTTTATTGACAACATTTAGTCACTGTAAAATTTGGTTCTTCTTAATTACTGCCAAAAAGTATAGATGAGAGTTAAGTTGTCATTTGTGTATACCAATGAAGATTGTATTATAGCTGCAAAAATCTTGATCAGACAAATAGGTGTGTTTATTTACACAAGTTTGTTAATTCTTTTCATCTTCTTTCTGTATAGTTGAATTTTACAATTATGTACATGTGGTTTTTTCTTGACTTGCAGCAAAAATGTTGTCATGGCCTAAGAAGATTTGTTTCACCCAAAACAAAATTATGTGTACCGAGCGAGCAGGTGTGTGGAGGACGGCAGTCATCAAAATTCCTGGTAAGGATTTCCTTTGATGACTTTGTCTTTTTAGGAACATTTAATATTCAAGCATATAGTCCATGCATCACACATTTAAAAATAAGTTCAAATTTATAAAACAGAGTTAAAATGATGATGTTACTTGTTATTCATTTGAAAACTTCTTGGTTATCACCAAAGTGAGTTTAACAGAATTAAAATGAAAATCTATATTGCATGCCATATCAGCCCTCGACAATATCAGATTTGAGGCTGAAGTCGTTAGGCTGATGTTTGGTCCTAGATACAGATTTAAGATTTTCTATTTAATAATCACCTTTTATACTTGATTTTTTTTTGGCACTGAGGGTGCTAATGTTGTGAAAATTGTTTTCATTTTGTAGTTCACCAAGCCAGGATCAGATGTACAGAGTCTGGAGGAGATCATGTTTGGCAGTGTTGGAATGGCCTACACTGGGTCCTCCCTCAAAGTCCATTTGACTAAGTGAGTTTTGGAATGGTGTATACATGAGTCCCCTCTCAAACTTTACTGTTGGAATGGCATAAATAGGTCCTCACTGAAAGTGATTTTCACTAAATGAGTACCGTAATAGCATGTACAATGTCTTCAATCAAAGTTTAGTTGGTTGAGTGGGATTGACATTACAGGGTCCTTCCTCCAAGTCCATTTCACTGTAATTAGTTATGCTGAGTAAGTGATTTAATCCTCTACCAGTGTTTGTTGGATCCATCTGTTTGACGTATAGTTATGAATGTCTGGCAAGTAACTCATGTACAATGTTATCAAATCTTTTTCATTGTTTTATTAATTTTTTTTTAATTTTTTTCAAGGTCTCCTCCTCAATTGATGCTGACAAAGGTATTTGTGCCTGAAGCACCAAAAAGAGAATCATCGGGAAGGTATGTGTACACAACATAAACAGCAGAAAATATATGAAATGCTATACATTTAACCCTGACTTCACCATTATCATGATGTTTCAGTAAAATGAGTAAAATAAGGGTTTAAGAAAAAAGTATCTCAGGACAAAAATTTCAGGTCAAATATCAGAGGATGTTATTATATTCAGGATGCTATATTCAGGTGTCTGTAAAGTCAGATTTCACTGTATTAAATTTATTTTCAATTTTCCTCATTGTTCAATGGGTACTGGAAGAACAGCACTGTTCTTTTCCTTATACATTAATGAAAAGGATTTTATAACTTATGTGTTTGTCGATATTACTATTGTGTTTGTCGATGTTACTATTGTGTCTGTTGATGTTACTATTGTGTCTTGATGTTACTATTGTGTCTGTTGATGTTACTATTGTTTCTGTTGATGTTACTATTGTGTCTGTTGATGTTACTATTTTGTCTGTTGATGTTACTATTGTGTTTGTCGATGTTACTATTGTGTCTGTTGATGTTACTATTGTGTCTGTTGATGTTACTATTGTGTCTGTTGATGTTACTATTGTTTCTGTTGATGTTACTATTGTGTCTAGATATTACTATTGTGTCTGTCGATGTTACTATTGTGTCTGTTGATGTTACTATTGTGTCTGTAGATGTTACTATTGTGTCTGTTGATGTTACTATTGTGTCTGTAGATGTTACTATTGTGTCTGTTGATGTTACTTTTGTGTCTGTTGATGTTACTTTTGTGTCTGTCGATGTTACTATTGTGTCTGTTGTCATGAGCTGGATTCTGACTCCCTGAGGTTTCATTCCATGTAAATCATTTATTTATATATATCTTATTGTATTTGCAGTGAACTGGATTCTGACTCCCTCAGTCTTCAAAGTCATTCAGATCCTTCTGAACCTAAACCTATATCTTGTGCTGATAGAAATGGAGGCTATTTGGGTAAGATATAGATATCATACCTGTTTTTATTATTCAAGTTCTCTGTAAATGTATATATGGTTTGAGATTCAGGATAAGCATCGGTAAAACAAATTATGAGTTCCCTATAGTGTTAGTCTATCTGTATGTATTCCCCCACACTTACGTTTCTGGGGATTGTCTCAAAATGTGCAAATCTGAAATTTCTTAAATTTTACTTGGCATTGCACTGAGATATGTTAATCTGCAATAGGAGGTAAACAAGTTCTTTAGGCCAAGGTCAATGTCACTTGTTAAAATTAGAATCTTAAGAGATATAATGTTAAAAAATTATGTTATTGCCCTTTCTGGTTGTTGACCAGTCAGTCAAGATCCTAGTTTGATCAACATTTTAAACTTACATCTATTTTTATGCCCCCGCCATAAAATGGAGGGGGGGGGGGCATATAGTGTTGCCCATGACCATCCCGTCCTGTCCCGTCTCGTCCCATCCATGAGCGGGGGCATTTATGTCTTATAGACATTTTCTAGTTTTAACATGATATATATTATGTTTGTACTTGCAGCGGAAAGTGTTCCGATGGATGTGCCCCTGCCATCTCACTCTAAACGAGCAAGCTTTGATATCATTGACGAAGACAGTGGTTTGGCATCACGTAAGTTTTCTTCAAATGGCTTTAGAAGATAGTAGAATATGAAACTCACAGTGTCACAAACCTGCAGTATAATCATATACCTGTGTAACAAATACAAACATCATATCAAATAAGGAACTGATCACAATTCAAAAAGGGACAAATGAATTACAAGAGGATTTCCTCTTTTGGTGTTTCAGTAACCTCCAGTGGTAGTTTTCATACCCCATTCCCATCGCCTGGAAGTAATACTAGTAGTTACAGCAGCAGCTACAACAGCCTGCACCGACGATGGATGAGGGTTCAGTATACGTCCCTAGAGAGTGGACTGAAGAAACGAAACTCACAGGACAATTTGGTAGCACATGAGGTAAGCCACGACAGCATCTTACCGATAATTTACTCGGCATATAACATTTCATTACATGCAAATGAAAAATTTCAGTGGCTTGGTTTATAGTGGAAAGATAACCTTGTCCAAAATGAAATACAAGTATAATATATTTAATAAAATCTGAGAAACATGATAATTTGATGTATGATTCTGAATTCTGGCTTTGTTTTCAGCAGAGTTTTTCATCATGCACAACATCTTCAACAACAAACAAGAAGCAGTCAAAAATTGCCTTGGGTATCTTGTTTGGACTAGAAGAAGACAAGGATTGTCCCGGAGTCAACAGGTAATACAAGTGAACACTGACCATGATTAACGTCCTTCAATTCAATGTTGGTTATACTGCTGATGAGAATTATCAACATTCAGTTTAATGTTCTTGAAATGCTTACGCATGTTGGCTGGAATATCGTTAATCTGGATTAAATTTGAAAATAGAAGCTTTCCTTAATATATTTCTTTGAAAATATTTCTTTAATTAAAAGCCAATAGTTAAAACATTTCTGCTTTGTGTATGTTGTTTCTCATGTATGCAGTTGTGTGTCATATACAGGAAACTGATTTGTTCTTGACAAAATGTAGCCGTTTGATGTCCATAAATTTAGCCAATTTATTTGTGATATTGTATACAAGAAATTGACTAATTGACAAAATATAGCTGCTATGATGTCCTTAACTTTTGCCAATTTGTAGGTGTTTTGAGAATTTCTTCTTCTCCCACATCACGCTATTCGAGGGCCACCTGGACAAGCTGAAAGCTGGTGTGAGCCACGCCTACTACAATAGGAAGCAGTTTGTACACATTGTCATGGAGGTGAGCTGGCATAGCATATTTTACTGCTCGGATCACCAAATGAAGAAAAGGACCGATTCACAATGTTAATATGTGGTTACTTGATTCAAATTTACACCTTTGCTTCAGAAATCATGAAAATAACATCATATAAAAATGTACTGTACAACTTTGTAATACTGCCCTCAATTTGTACAACACTGAAAGAGCTGGTAAGGAAAAAATGAAAAGTATGTTTGTGATAAGTAAGGTGATAAATAAAAGAGGGGCATTATAATAAGGTTGGATGGTATACAGTTTACCTATCTAATATATGAAATACATAAGTTATGAATTACGCATAATTATAATGTGATGAAATCAGTTGTTTGACAAATTTAACTTTCATTAAAGATGGATGTTTTCAGATGTCTAGTCCATCCCTAACCATTATCAATAATGGTTTTCAATATAGTTTTGGTATTGTGTGCATGTCTATAGTTAAATATTGATATTTCACTTCATTTCAGGCTTTGGACAACTTTCGTAGAGATGTTCAGGACTTGTACACCACACCACGTCTATCTGAGCCAGTGTGGCTGAACATGATGTCTCACAGTAGCTACAGATATGTCATGTGTGAAAAGTTCATGAAACAGTTCATGTTCCTCGTCTCTAAATATGATAACAAGAGCACAAATTTGTAAGTTATAGCAAAATGTATTATTGATGTTTACTTTTCAGAAAAGAAATAATAAACATCATATGAATTTCATTGATTAAAATCCTGTTAAGCATTAAAAAAAAATATTTTAAAGAAAGAAATAGAAATGGTTAACTCTTAATTCAAGGTCACTGAAATGTGACAAAAATAATGAAAAGTCTTTTGTTCAAGTTAAATGTTTTCTAGTTGAAGATGAAAAAAATCTGAAAAATTAGGTGTTGAAATTATATGGTCACTGGAAAAATGATTTTACCAAATATATCATGTGTTACAGTTTTATGAGCACCTTGGTAACGGCAGTTCTCACTCATCACCTGGCCTGGGTTCCTACAGTTACACCAGCTGGTGGTACCTCTATCAAGACCTACCTACACAACCACACACCAAACTGGGTAGGCAACCCCTCACCATGTTGTCAGAACTTGCTTTAGTGTATTTAAAAGTGTGTTAAAGAGAAATAATTGATGATGCGACAGTATTTGGTAGGGGTCCCCAGTCCTTATTTTAGTATCATAAGATGTGTGCTAATGAGCAATAGTTGATGATGTAAAAGTTCTCTTAACATTGCCATAAAAAAGTAATACAGCTATTCCTAAATAGGTTTAAAATTGAATTATATTTTTTTTCTAAGAAAAAGCATTAACTTACCTTCCCCTTTTAATTATTTTGAATACAGGTGGACACATTTGCTAAAACACATCCTTACAATCCTCTGTGGGCTCAACTTGGGTAAGTGTCACATTTAGTAGTTAAACAATTCTGTAATCATAAAAAAAACGTATATAATTTGCTTGTCTTTATGTGAACTTGAAATATGAATATTATAAATAATTCAATTGAACTCTATTCTTTCTAAACTGTTAAAAGTCAGTTTGCAGTGTTTGCAGTAAGAAGTATCTTTTAAAAAGAGATCAGTTGCCCTTTTATAATAGTTATTGATTGTTCTTTAGGAACTTCGAATGGTCTGTTGTGTTGATTTGACACAGCCTTTACTATGAAGGTCATTGGCTCTAGTTCACAATGATACATTTGGGCCTTTGTTACAGTGACCTGTATGGAGCTATTGGATTCCCTCTGAAGTTGGCAAGGACGGTGGTGGTGGGCAAAAAAGCTGATCTAGTGAAAAAAATACTGTACATTCTCACCTACTTTATCCGATGTAGTGATGTTCATGAAAACGATGAGTTAGGATCATTAAAATCCTGCCTCGATGATCTCACTTTTGAGATGGAAAGTGAAAGACAGGATATAACACCCATCTTAGAAAAACAACCAGACTTCTTTTTACCTGTAAGGGAAGAAAATTCAGGAAGTTGGATTAGGCAAGGGGAGACAAACTTTGGTAAAGAAAGAGAAGAAGCAGCTTTGAGTTCGCCTAGAATACGAGATGAAAATCATGAAAAATCATGTAGACAAAGGTCAGAATGTTCTAAGGATGGAGAAAAGAAAAAGAGTGAATCTACATCATCTTGTGATAGAGAGAAGTATCAGAATCCATGTGATAGTGGTAAAGTAAAGCTATTGTGTTCCCCTAAAGGATGTGTTCGACAGATTAGTGTGGAAACGGAGTTGAGAAGGATTAGTAAGGAATATGAAGATATTATTCCAAAAACATTAAAAAGTGTTCAAAAAAATGATCTCCACTTACGTCTGCCTGACGACAGCTCACTGACTGACGAGGGTTACCATTCAATTCTTCAACCAGACCATGGGTACTCCTCCCTTCAGAGGCCGTGTAGTTTGTCAGTGTCTCAGATAGTGGAAACTGTGCCTGTTGAAAATATCAAGAATGTTTCCAGATCTGCCGAGATTCTCAGTAGTGACTTTATAGAAATCCCTACCCCTAACCCAGTGAAATCCCAGGCATTTTCACCGTCCAGTTCATGTAGTGTGTCAAGACTCGCACAGAAACTCTTAGAAGAAGAGGAATCCTCTTCCAGAAAGGATGTGACAGAGATGCCAACTGCCAAAGTCTCAGATATAAGGACCAGGTATCTTAAAGAAGGAAGTAATAGCATGTTTGATGAATATTTTACAGACCCCAGTATTGAAACTAAAACTATAGATAATTTAGATGCTAAGGATAGGATTATTAGTTTCCCACTTGTTAAGTCGGAATCCATCAGAAGCTCTACAGACAGTATTATAAGAGAACTGGCAGGCTGTGCTAATAGTCCCACAGCAGAGCAACAAGGTACTCATGAAAATCGCCTCGGCTCATTTGGTGGAGGAATACGTCCTCGTATCTCATCATTTTCTCGCCAGTATAGCACAGACAGAAATCATATCTCTGGCCGTCCCAACTCCCTTGCACCTGGAAGATGCAGGTAAGTGCAAAAGTGTTTAAAATCTGCATTTAAATTTATTTTGGGCACCCATCTGAATCTTAAGCAAGATTTTATTTTTCCTTCAGGTTTTTCACAATATTGAAGGAATTCAATACAGTAAATCCATTTCTCCCAATACTCACTCTCATAAATTCAGCTTTTGAAGTCTGTGTATCTGAGTTCATGAAAACGAAAAATTCTTACAGATTAACCTGTTATCAAGTATTTTAAGAAATGGACGCTGTATCTGACTTCATGTGGAGATTTGTTGCCAAAGCAGAGAAAAATGAGAATATTCAAATGTTAGATGGTGAAATGAAATGCGTTATTAAATTGTTTCTACTTAATATAATTCTAAAAAAACACCACTTTAAAAAGGAAAGGGGAGATATCACAAATTATGAAAAGGGAGGAAGAGAAATCTGATTTGATGCTGTATTCACCTGTTTCAGATCTGTCACTCCCACTGAGCTGAGTAGGCGGCGCCACCTCTCCTCTACAAGTAGCTATGATGTAGATCTATCTGATCCTACATCAGGCTGTAAAGAACTGGACATGCCCAAGTAAGTAATGCAACTTGTTCTACAGGATTTGAGGTAAAGTCTTATTATTATTTGAACATTATCTGGAAAAATCACTGTTATAACGGTGTTTAAAGAGTAATAGTTATGATCTTGTGAAATGGAAAGGTTTTTATTGATCCAAACAGTGCAAATGGATTCACATACAGTACCTGTATTAAAAGGTTTTGGCAAAAGCAAAAATATTAGGTGCTGAACTGGTAACTCTGTGAACAGCTGAATAAAGAATGTGAAACCACAACCTAAAAATTGTGAAGTCTCAGATATTGAAAACATTTCACATACACATCAAAATAGTTAAGTTTATGAATGGAATTTCGTGTTGACCACCTCCATGCTGTCAATTCCACAGAATGTTCATCTTAGATGATATTATGACCGACCATTCCATTGTTGTAACATTTTAAATGACAACCATTCCATTGTTGACGACTGTACAGTTTAAATGATAACCATTTCATTGTTGACGACAGTTTAAATGATAACCATTCCATTGTTGACGACAGTTTAAATGATAACCATTCCATTGTTGACGACAGTTTAAATGATAACCATTCTATTGTTGACGACAGTTTCAGTGGTGAACTCAGCAGCAGCAGCAGCATCAAGGTATTTGACCGCAACTTTGGACGGTCATTAATGGCAGGATACTCTGATCATTACCTTTCCGACTTCGTTTTACATGGCACGTCAGAAAACAGCTTCCATGAAAAACTACGTAGTGATTTGGAAGTCGCTGTCCAGGTGTGTATGATTGTTTCTATTAAAGGCTTGTATTACCAGTTGTTGATACATTTATAATGCCTTGCAATTTCTGATTTTTTTTAATTAATTGATTGCAGAGCAATTGTATGGGTGTATATCATTTAAATACTCCAGGTGAAACTGTCAGTCACCAAACCAGTGTGACTAAGGTTTGTATTGGAGGTATATAATAGTTTAAAGCATTCCTGGTATCACAATTATTGAGCCACAAAACGACACTTGTCATCAGAGGATTTACCAAATTCTAGATTTTGGGGTGTAATAGTAGAAATAAAGAGCCTGGTTACAAGCAACAAATGGGAAATATATGATAACATTGAAAAACACTGCCTGTTAGCATATTAGTGCCTTTGATTTGCTAGCAGACAATATTTAACAGTACAGAACACATGCAACTCTGTTGTCATACTTGCTGCTTGTGGCCAAAGACAGAATATGTTTGAAAGTTAAATTTATCACTGGTGTGAGCTAGCTAAACCCTGTCTTATGGTCTGTAATAGGTGTTTGTGTACAGTGTTACATAAACAGACATGTTCTGGCCTAATAATAACCTAAACTAAATTTTGATAGCTACTGCATTAACTGTCAATCAATAATTCAGTCGCAAGGCCTGAGATGTTGTAACTGGTACAGCTGGTTAAGTACCTAATCTGTTTGAGATTTGATATTTTACACTGGACAATACTTAGGGGTAAGAAGGGTGATGTGGGGGGAATTTGGCAAGGATATGACTTGTACAGGTTTTTATTCATGATCACAGTTCATTGTTTTACATGCAACCATGAGGGATTAAAAAATATTAAGAAAATAAGTATTTTATAAGACCATGATTTGTTAAGAGGTACGGAATTCTGTACTTATTAACAAATTATGGTCTACTGTACCTCTTAGCAAATCATGGTCTTATAAGATACTTTTTTTCTTTGTATTTTTCAAAAGATCAAAATCAAAATACAATTTTAAGCTAAAGTGATATGTTTGTTTTACTTGCAGCATTCTGTATTGGATGAGCCCATAGGTGAAGCAGTGTGTGTCATAATCGACACTGACCAGTGGTAAGTGTTTAAGTTTCAATATCTTTGGGTTACTACAACTAAGTCACAGCAACCACATTAAGTTTTAGTCCCTATTTGGTTGTAGAATGTACAGTATCAACTGCAGGGAAACAAAGTTTGATTTTGTGGAAATATGAGGATCTGGCTAAGGGTGATAAGTTTATTTCTTGACAGCTTAATTAGTGACTGTCTCTAATATTTGAAGATGTTTTTATACGCCTGCCAAATTTGACGGGAGTATTGTGGTATGGCGTCGTCCGTCCGTCCGGCGTAAAGTTTTGTTTATCCGGCAATCTCCTCCTACATTTTTCGACCGATTTGTTTTTTTTTGTACTCTTGTTTCCAGGTCAGATTGGTTCACACACTGACAACCAATCATACAAATTACTTATCTATGTGACTTGATCTGTGTAACCTATCCCTTTCAGGTGTGTCAATGTGGCGAGCAGTAGGGATGTTGACAAGCCTTTTGAACCCCTCACCAAGCCTGTGATAGCCTCCCAACTTGTGTGTAATCTCATGGAGGGAGTCCTTCAGCTTTGTAAACTAAAGATGAGTTCAGAATTTGTAAGTGTGAATATTACATTAGTACTATATAATAAAATATCACAAGCAGCAAATGTTTTTTTACAGGTTAAAGGGGGGAAACTAAGTTTTCCGAACATAATTCATTTGCACAAAATCCACTTTATAATGGAGCAGTGAAAAACAAGAAACTCAATTATTTTTAAACATTGTTTGCACAACCATCTTCAATTCCATAGGTAGGGAACTGAAAAAGTAATTTGATTTTATTAAGGAAAACGTGTATGTCCCTGTGAATAATTGATTTTTTAGAGGGATCTCTTATTGTTTCATATATGAATGTTCCTATTGTGTAAATATAAAAATGTATCTGGTTTACTTTTGCAGTGTCTCATGCATTTAGAAGATAGACTGCAGGAAATTTTCTTCAAGAGCAAAATGTTGGCAGAATATCTGAAGGATGTAAAGAAGTGTAATATCAAAGAGCTCACACAGCTGCTAGGGTATGTACCTAGTATGTAAAACACAAAATTGTTAGGGTATGTACCTAGTATGTAAATCACACAGCTGCTAGGGTATGTACCTAGTATGTAAATCACACAGCTGATAGGGTATGTACCTAGTATGTAAATCACACAGCTGATAGGGTATGTACCTAGTATGTAAATCACACAGCTGCTAGGGTATGTACCTAATATGTAAATCACACAGTTGTTAGGGTATGTACCTAGTATGTAAATCACACAGCTGATAGGGTATGTACCTTATATGTAAATCACACAGCTGCTAGGATATGTATTATATTTTTTTTTTCTAAAACCTTAAAACTTAAACATTGGAGTCTCATACTTACCTATGAATAGCACCTAACTTAAGGTTCTTTATTCCCACCTAAGGAAAGTGTTAAAAACTAACTTAAACTGTGAAAGCACGAAATCAAACTTTTAACGACTGATGGACATTAAGGTAGCTTCAGATGTATTCTCAGATGTAGATACTGAACTACATATTTGTCTGTATAAGTGTCATCAAATTAGCTGTGTAACACAAGACAATATTAGACAATAACGTCGTAATTATACACTCTGTTACATGTACCAACATCTTTATGTTGCAGGTTTGAGCCAGGTGATCTTCCGTTACTGGTGGCCATAGCAGGAACCCACTCTCCTCATCTTTCCCTGGGAGTCATCTAGGTCACAGGCGTCACCGTAGTCATAGGGTCGGGGGTTATCTAGCTGTCAACACTCTTTAGTAAGAGTAAAATGACTGTCAGCTGAAGATCTTGTTTTTGACTATTTGTAACGTTAAATAAACAGAGCTTTATCAATGAATTCAAGGTCTATCTGCAGTCACCAGGTCTTGCACTACAAAACCTAGGTCTTTCCAAGGATTCGTATTTTGTAACTGTTCTGAATCTGAATATGTCATGAAAGCTAGCTTTATGGTGCAGTACATGTGATACATAAATTCATAGATACATTATGTCATACATTTAATTTTATAGCTACTTTTTCATAAAATGTCTGGAAAAAGGAGAAGCAAAACTAATACAGAAAAAACTCCATAGAACTGTACCGGTCAAACATATATTAAAACAGTAAGATATATACAGAAAATATGTATAAAACATAAAACAAGATAAAAAAGACCATATTGTTATGGAATTATAAATCGGAAATTTGGAAAACTAATAAATTTTATATTTTTGCTTTTTTGTCGTCTTCAGCTATATCTTTGAAAAGTGGAATGCTCTGCCCTAAATATAAATCAACTATCATCAATTATGTTATTCTCTTAATTTGCTAGATACCGCTTTAAGTCCTGTTAAGAATGTACCAGTATTGTCCGACCTTTTCAGGATATGACTCATAATCAGTATAGCATTGTTTTTTCAGCAGTACAAAGAGCATACAAATAACTGTGGAATGCTATGACCGAATACTGTACAACCAATATATATTCCGTCTTTGCGTATTGCAGAGTTATCTTTTCTTGTGAGCAGGTATTGATTGTTACGTCATTGGTTTGTGAGAG
>JAUMHH010160350.1:0-17708 GCA_032359455.1 Chlamys rubida | reverse complement strand
TCCCAAATTTAGTCGCCTCTTACGATCATGCAATTGGGGGCAGCAGGTACAATTCTTACGCCCTACCTGCAGGGGACCGATAATGAAGAATCAGAATCCCCCTCCCTCTAAAAGATATTGCTTGCGAACAAAATCCGTTAAAGGAACACATAAAATACGATGTCGAAGACTTAAGTTACAAACAATTTTGCTATATAACCATTAAAATGTCAAAAGTGACATCGGGAGTCCTGTACCTTGAAAACGTCACACATGCCAAATAGATTTAAGTTTAATTTTAAGGGACCAGCTAATTACCGTAAGGGAATTGAAAAATAAATTTGTACTCTAAAGAACGCTTTTCCAAGAAAGTGTTAATTGTAGTCACGAACTAATTGTGTTATAAACCATTCAAAAACTCAAACGGTACTTTACGCGTAAAGGAACGTTAATAAGGGCAAGCTGAGTATGAAATAGTATTATTCATTCCGTAAATGAGTTTCCACCCTCTTGGTTAAAGGATGAGTATGGATAACTGGTAGGTAGAATATCTCTGTCTCATTACATCGTTACTGGGCAGTTTGTGACGTCATTTCCATATGCATTCTCTTCTGAATGCAAAATAGCTTTTGTTTAACATTAAGTGTGTCGGTGCTTTGTTGTTGGCAAAATAAATATGTTAAGCAGAATTATTTAATGATTCTCGTTTGAGCTGTCCAGGAAACCATTCGAAAAAGTGTGCGATATGTAAGTGTAATTTGTAGTTGTATTACCGTGACGAAAACTGCGTATATAATATTGAGACGCATTAAAATAATAGAATAAGTAGCATTTAGAAAAGCAGTGTATCAATAATTAGCAAGGCACAAGTTTAATAAAATAGGAGAATTATTTTGAGAAGCTAATCAGGCAGTGAAAAACATCAAAAGCGTCGTGGAATCAGCAATAGACAATATATAAGGAAAATAGCATTCAGCAACACCCAATACACAATATATTGGAACCAACAATTCAAAATACCAGGAATTCAGCAATGTGAAAGTACAGAGTAGCGGGAATACGTCAAATTAACAAAATAGCATTTCAAAATGCCAGGGAATCAGCAATACTAAACAAAGGACAACAGCAGCGAAACTAGGAAGAAGAAATTTACGATCAGAACAACACGAGAACAGAATAAAATATAGCAAATAGAGAACACTAAAATACTGAAGATTGTAAGAAGAACAAACTTGAACATTTTAAACTGGAGACCTGATATTACCAAAGACAACCATCGCATGCAATTATGTGTCCCACATGTGGTACCCCGCATCTCCAGTACATTTCGAACGACTCAATAAATCTCAACTCCATGGCTAAGTGTCGCGAAGGACACTCCAATTCCATTATGTTACAAGGACGATCTGGCGATGATCGTAAAACTAGCGTCACATCAGAATCGAAATAACGGGAAATGGTTTTATTTGTCGGAACTCTAACAGAGCCATCATTTTTGCTACGTAAGGATTAGATGAGATCGTGAGCATGAAACGCATACTCGATTTAAGGACCCTACCGGGACTAACATTTATAGTCACACTTCCGGGAGACTTACATTTGTATATCCACTGATCTTTTTATTTCATTTCAATATACACTCTAGATACAAGTATATGCAATGATTGGAGTTCTGTCTGTGCCCATTTTTTTCTCCAGGTCCTACTGATGTTTTTAATGATTTTAAATTCTTGACAGTAGTGTGGGTGTATTGAACATGTAATATTTTTACAAGTTCTATATCAAAGACATAAATCAATGATTCTGTAGCGGTAGCCCTGAAGTATAAAAATCATGTTTATTTTGACCCTGTCTACGGAGCTTATTTAACCATGTTGAGAATCGGTGACATTTTTGTAGACAATATTTGTAAGTTGATTGTTCAATAAAATTTACTTCTATTGAAGTGTAATGAATCACCTCGTCACAAAACCAATAAAGTTTGTTTGGAAGCATACCTTGGTGATGCTGTTTGCTCTGTAGCTGGTATAATACCTTATCAAGGTTACTACAATCGAGAATGAAGGTTTTGTGTTTTTATTGTGTTACCGCGTTACATAGTGACGGTGTAACAGCTGAAAGTCTACCTACCAATATAAGTTTACATTTATGAAATAGATATTTGTGGTACAGCCTTGTACAAGATACAAGATACAAGAAGCTTTATTTAGAGTCACTTACATATCAACATGGAACATTAGCTCTTGAGAGCTATTTTTGCGACAAACAAAATGTGTATGTGGGATTCTATGGTTAATACGATTTGTTTTGGCTTCTCGTTTTTTGGAGTCTCGTATTCCGAGTGACTGTCGTTTTCCTATTGAATCCACGTAGTACGTCGAAGTGTATTGACGCTGTGAGTGTTATTTATCTAGATTATCGACTGGTCAGATTCATGGTAGGGCTTTGTCCTATTATACTAATTTGAAGTGCTACCAGGTTTAGGCTCCTGGGGTCAGCCTTCGTAAAAGAATTGTCCTCACCAAGGACGAGATCCAATCGCCATTCGATTTATTCGCTTTAGCTACTCGTTCATTTATGATGACATTCCCTTGGCAGAAATTATGTATGAATCCCATAGATCTATTCCATGATGACATACGCCCCTTACATTCCAAATACCTTGATATACATACCGACTACGGTGACATACTACTAACATATGTTCCAAGGGTTAGTTGTTACTATCCGATATCTTGCTTTACGGATATGATATTGTTGGATTTGAGCGAGATTTACATGACAGGTTTCGTCGATGAGGCAGAAGATGCATATCCTTCCGGAACACCTGGTCGTATTTTCCTTGTACATTGTAAAGTCTGTTAAAGACAATTTTTCTTCATATGTTTCCCTAGTTTCGTCGATTTTGAATTTGATTTACGGTTTTGTTGGAATTTCGGTAGTTTTCTAAATATCTTTTATGAAAAATTTGTGTTTGTGTTTTTTTATCATATTTTTTAGCTAATTAAGATTCGAACATATCCTCTTTTCTTTCTAATTATTTCACAAAAGATCAGACATATATCATCGAAAAGGATCTAAAGTTACAATCTCGTATGTAGAAACTGTTCTTATGTCGTCATTATTGTCTCGCTTGTAGAAACATCCTTTTTCGTCTCAATTAAATTTTTAAAAAGTATTTGATTTGCCGCCTAGCTAATTGGGAATTTGAAAGACAACACTTTTCTCAAAGCCTACTAAAATTTTATTTACCCTCTAAGTAAAATGTTACCAATTGAAAGTATGAGGAATCTCAAAGAATTAATAAAGCTTAAAATAAAAAGTGAGAGAGAGTGAGAGAGAGAGAGAGAGGGGGGCAGGGGGGGCCCCCCCCCCCCCCCCCCCCCCCCCCCCCCCCCCCCAAGTTTGCTTGTAATATGGATAAGACAATGTAAAGACATGAATGGACAAGACAAGTTTAAAAAAATTCAACTATTTCAAATATTCATGGGAGCCAACTTTCAAAATATGCATCTTTCACGAATTTTACACAGATGGAACTAGACCCAATTTGCAATTTATCAGATGATGGAGCAGAAAGGTTATACTTTGGCATCGTAATGGATGTAAGGGGAAACGCAAACGTTCATACCAAGGGTTTATTCCGGAAGATAAATTGTTACTTTATACGCACCTGGTCACACGGTCGATTGAGAATATTCATAAAGCTCACGGTTTACAAATTCCTACACATGTTTGCTAAAAGCTCTAACATGGATTGTGAGTATCTCCTCTTTCATTAGTAATAACTCATTATAGATAAGACATTCCAAACAAACCAAACAGACTCATCACTCAATTACAGAAACAGTGGCGTACCTTTGGTTGATCACGTTACGTGATTTTCTTACTGGATTCTTTGTTACTTTAAAAACCAGTTTGCTACTTGAAAAGCTTTTTGGTATTCACTAGTATGTGAAATGCTGTAAACCGTGTCAAATAATCAGGTCTTGCAAGTAAAAACAACTACTTACTGGACTTTGAGGCAATTTCATTTTGCCGGCTACCTTTCATGTGGTTGTTTTAAATATACATGCTTTGGTTGTTATTTTCTATGGACATTTTTTGTAAGTGCCATTTCTTGCTAGCTTCGATCGTGATCTGTGACTGTATAAAATGGCACTTCCTTTTCAGATCGCGTGGGGACGCCTTCATTACATCTTCGGGACTGCAGTTGGCCATGTAAAGGCTTTTATCGACGCACCTGTGGCGTCCTCTGGCGCCGCAAGTCTGCTGCATATCCCGTCAATGTCTAAGAGCTGAGATATGACCAAGGTAAGCTTGGAGGACTTCAATCTGATTCTGTGTCACCTTTTTTATTTATAACATCTACTACCTTTGTGAAATGGAGCTTTACTCAAACATCAAATACAACATGTATTTTTTGTCAAATTTTTTTAACTTGTTAAAATGTCCGGTTCATGTATCAGAGATTGATACAGATAGCGCTAACTGTCATTTCGTTTAATCATTTTGACCATGGAAGTTGACAAAATATCCTTTCAGCAAGAACTGTTAGAATCTAATATTAATGTCTCCTGTGGGTGTTTAAGTGGAAACGACCAACATGCCAACACAGTAACTATAAATAAAGGCACTGCAGGACCCACTATCTCCCGGCCTCACAAAAACCATCATGTTGAGATAATTATTAACACGTGCTACGTACATGTATAGAATATGATGTAAAACACCACAGGCTTTTCCAGGAAATGCAAAGAATCATATAGCTATAGAAAAAAAGAAGCTTTTAAGCGAATCGACAATTTATTGAGTGTCTTACCATTATCACTTTCATGGCAAAACATGAAGTTCTAACACCTTTGACTGTCGTAAACGAGTATTAATATAATACAGTAGGTATGAAGCGTATTTGTAATATTGAGTAAATTACTCTAAAGCGCTAACGGACATGTATAATTCAACAAAATCAGGAGGGTAGGGCCTCATTCAGGCTCTTCTTAGGACACGATCATCTATATTGTCTCCTAATTAAGTGGGTGTGATGGCGGAATGACTGTCAGTGTGATCTGTTTGTTATTGATCTGTATTTAAAATAGTAATATCGACCCAGACCCTAATTAAGGCGAAGTTGAGCAACAAGGTAAAGTATCTTGATGACGGACACAAGCACATCCCGCTGTCTGTGGAAATCATACCTACGAACTTACGGCCAACAGAATGTCACACTACCAACTATACCATGCGGCCAATATCTCATGTGATGACTCGGACAAACATACATAAACAAAATTGGACGTAAACAGACACTATTTAGATTCAAATATAATAGGAACTTCGTGAAATTTCTCTAGAGACGATTACGTGCGATTTATAATATTGGTTAGATATTTCGATCAGATAATAAACAAAATCTAGAAACCAATATAAGAAGTAATGATTGGAGTAAAAGTAGAGATGACAGGAATGAGATATCAATGGATATGGAAATACAAAATGACTTGAATTATCTTGGAGTATATGGGAAGCACTACATCCATTGGTGATATTTTAATACAATAGACCGTTTGGCACTGTCAGTTTGTGTAATTGTTGTATATCAACTTCAACTTCAATGGAATAAACGGCAAAAACCATAGACGGGTATCACGCCGAGGTCGGATGGTACTTTTGTTGAATACATGTCAACTGGTTGGCGGGTTTGAATGGATTTGTAGTGACATGCTTAAGTAACAACACGTAGACAAACTAACTCTGGATGTCATCTAGAATGCAGCGACTTGACGACGTGGTAGATTAAACCTCCATATAAATCAAGTATTGGCCGGAACGGTGATAGTTTCTGGTATACATATATATATATATATAACAAAACATCAGCCAACAACATTCACCCACGTGATAACAAACACCGAGAGGAATGCCAACTCAAATGTATTTTACCTCCAGGCCTTTGCGATAAATAAATAACAATCTAGTATTTGTTTTTCCATCGATCTGTCTATTGATCTTCCGGTGCCCCCTGACTAACTAGTCTATTTCTGCCGTCTGAAACCTGTAGAACGCCACTCCCGATGGTACCTAAATTGTTAGTCAAGTGTTACTATATAAACTTATGCATTGCTTTCAAATCGTACAGTCACAATGCTACATGCGAGTGGATGCGAGTGGATAATAGATGATCATGTTTATATTGCACGATGCCAGTTGCATTGGTCGGTAGTATTTATAATGTAAACGGTGGGTTTCTTTGTTATTAAGCTTACACGTGTCATCAGTTGTCCAATAGACAGCAGTGCATTTCAAAATTAGGAAAACAAATGCTTTTATCCAAACCTCAGCGAGATATGGAACTGATTACATTCAATTAAATCAGGGGGGGGGGGGGGGAGAAAAGAAAATTCTGAATTCTTGGTGCGGGTTATATTAGCCGTTCACAGTCATACTGTGTACGGGATAAAGGTGTTATATGTGAAGTCAAACATTAGGGTTTTGTGTGCGCGTAGTCAGTATGGTAGCGAACAAAAGGATAAAATAATCAAAATAGCGATATCCGTCTGAAACATCCCATGTAATGAGAATTATCTATCTAGTCGGACTCCAACACTAATGCCTGGGATTGTATAGAGAAAGGAGCAGAATGAATCATCCTTCCGAATAAACGATAATAGCATTCATGCCGGTGTAAACGCAA
The DNA here is from genome assembly GCA_032359455.1 of Chlamys rubida. Taxonomy (NCBI): domain Eukaryota; kingdom Metazoa; phylum Mollusca; class Bivalvia; order Pectinida; family Pectinidae; genus Chlamys; species Chlamys rubida. Next base: position 11,035 of record JAUMHH010160350.1, on the reverse strand, counting down.
ATCAGTTGCATCAATTTTGCATGAAGCCCACTTGTTTTGTTTTAAATATTGATCGGTATTCATGCAATATGAGTGTAATAGACTTGTTCTAATACCGCCGTGAATGTCATTAAGATTTGTTAAATACGTACATTTTCATACTAAATAAACGCATTTTAGAGATTTAAAATATGTTTAGGCATCTTTAACAATGATCTTTTTTATCTTCAAGGCATTGCGATATTCATTCAATAGCGTAGGGTCACCTAAATGTTTACTTCATGTTATTTGTGGACGACGGAGGAGTGTCAAAATAACCTCACAGACGTCTAAGGTATATTATTACGTCGCAATGACGACAATACATATTAAGCAAAGATGGCAAAGATATTGAGCCAAGAATGACTTCGAAACCCGTTTTCGCACTATTCGCCAAAATATTTAGGCCGGTGATAAAACATTATTTTAAACGCATTTTATTTCATAAGAGAAAGATAAAAATCGTCATTATGTTGGTTTTATTTAAGCTTCATAAGCTATGTAAAATGCAGAAATGATTAAATATGTTTCATAGATCTAATATTGAATTGAGACTCGTGTAAGCTGATTTATTTATAAGGAGTGTTTGTTTGTTTATGGCGTGCGGTCTCTAGTGAAACCTGACAGTGCCACAATAGTACATAGACCTAGAAATAGTGAAAGGGCAAAACATTAGCAACGAGTCATTCCAGCTTGAATGTCACGTTATGGTGACAGACAACTCTGCTCCATTAGAATGCAATTAGGCTGATGGCCTTCCGAATAACCCCACTGCAGAATGGGTCTCTCTGGACTCATCCAGTCACACTAAAGGGACCATAGTGCTCAATTTTACAACTTCTTCCATTCAACAAAATACATAATATCAGGACTGTTGGTACGGCTCATGGCCATTGAATGCTAACTACTTGTTGCAAATACCTCCCCGCATCCAAAGACACATACTGTTTTGTATGTTACACATACAATTGTTTGTTAGAATAACCTTAATGAAGTAAGAACAAAGAAACAATAAAATTTCTCGAAAAATCGATAGATTATGTCTGAAACAATGATGGAAAACGTTGATTTAAATATTGCATGACGCACGTGCAACTCTTTAATCACCTGCAAAAAAGTTATTTATAATGATTAAGCATGCTCTAGGTACCATCAATGCATGCATTTCTATCTTCCATTCAATTACACCATCGATCAAATTAACAGGGATCTAATTAGAATTTACAAAATACATCAAAGTTAGCATCCATTTGTGGAACTCTTTTGAAAAGGATTTTGTTAGTAAGGTAACATATAGCCTTAAGGTACAGAGCCCACGCGCTCGGTGTTGTTTCGCCGATGAAAAACATTCATATTTGTTCGGATTTTTTCTGATTTGGAAATGCTTGCCTATTTACAGCTGGGAATTTTCATCTCCTGAAACAGCAGATAAATTGGACCATATTTTCATGAATCACAAAAAGCACATGAATCATTTGTTAGGTCGAGTTAAAATACATTAACGTATTACACATTGTTCGGTTTAGAAATCCTTTCCATCTTGACATAGAGTTTATTATAACGTACGCGTCAACATTTTGACATGCTTCACAAAAGTAGTTTAATATAGCGTGATAAAAACGTTTGCGCGTACATAACTGTATGGCTTTGTTGCCATAGCATCGTCCAGGTGATATTTCCACACCGCGAATATTAGTTAACCCGGAATTTCCACATTGTGATCAGATGAATGTCACTCTTCAGCTCTCAAACAACAGTTTTGCGGCCTGATATGTTATGGTGCCAACACGTATCACATCCCTTATCTTGCAGATAAGGAAACGTGTTCCTATATGTCATATCATGACCGGCATTTTTGTTTGGCATTATTGCATAAGATTTAACTGCAAAACTTCATGCTGATACTGACATCCCCACAGTCGTGTGTGTTTAGCACTTCTGTGACATTCACGATTAAATTACCATAGTATGGCTTTCAACAAAAGTAAAACAGCTGTTTTAATAACATCTTAAACTTAACCCTTTCACCACTGTATACCATAATGGACTCATCCAGATAAATGCAAGGAAGAGTCTCTACTAAAGTTGTATAGGGGTGAAAGGGTTTAATGAATTGTCAAACATGTTGTTAACTACTATTCTATGACTTAACTAAAGAGCCTACATGTATCCCTTTCTAGTTTCGTGGTCGTTGGGATACTTACTTCTGCGACGTGCTTTAGAACCAGTATCATGGTCCAGAGACAATTTAAGGCTGTTGAAAATAACGGTTACTTCAAAATGAGACTGATAATAGCAATATTAAGTATTTATCTTTATGACTTGTTAATAACCTATTAGACAGACTCAGTGGGGTTCTCGTGATGACGTCCTTCGTTATTGTGTCTACATAAAGGACTCAATCCATACACTAAATAGCCATTTTGGTCACATCGTAATCTCTATGTAGCCGACTTATCGTAAAAATGTCCCCATTTAGGCATTTTCACTTACGGTTTTACGCAAACAACTAGCCTTACCAGCAATAAAGGATAGTGTCTGGGAATTACTACCCCCGCTTCCGTATGCCATTATGAAGTACGAATATTTGGCAATGAATTGCGTCATGAACACAAACATGCTTTGGTAGGTTGATATTGACATAGATTCACTATCGTATTTATTGGATTAAACTGTTTTAATATGAGTTACTCAAAAGAGAACTTCCAGTAGAAGAGAGCTTGTGGCTAATGGAACGCTTTGCGTTCATTTAATCCCAAATAACAATCTCGTACTAAACTTGTCCTTTCATAAGCCCACCAGAACATATTTAAATCCTTATATTTAATATCTCAGCTTTATCTGCGTTCCAGTATATTTCGTTTTGAAACAAGCTACTAGGTAAAACTTAGCAATAACGTCCAGTTTCTGTAGAAAACGTGTCAAAGTTTCCGGGTACTGCTCGGTTAATTAGTCAACAAAATATTATCCTTATATGACACGTTTTTACATTCCTACATTTATCCAATGATATGATATACACAAATTTCATCTTTACATCAATACAAAGTTAACAGGTTCTAATTGTAACGGTGGCCGTTACGGAAGTCCCCGAAACGGTATAATATACCTACAGTCCAAATGATAGAAATCTATCAATATCTAAATATCGACAAGTCAGAGGTCCTGTCGGCAATCGTGGATGCGCAGTGGCCACAAAGGTGGCTTGCACATCTACTCACGTCTGCCAATACCCAAATAATATTTTCTTGGATTCAGCCATGAAATTTCCAAGATTGTGGTTTATCACTTTTCAGAGGCCAATTCGGCAATCGTGACTGCGCAACGTCAACAAAATGTTTCTTCAACATCTAGAACACGCGACCAAATGGTCATGGAAAGTTTCATTGGAATCTGGTCTCGTAGTTTCTGAGAAAAAAAGAGAGATGGGAGAAGAAGAAGAAGAAAACCTGGTAAAACAATAAGTAGTCTTGGGAACTTTATTTTAATTGATGGCTTCAGTTCAGATAAAAACTAGTCTGTACATTAAAGTAATATGAGTCAGGATGTTTTGTCTAGACTGCATAAACTGCATACATGTATAAAGAGAGAAAACGTTGCAGATAAGCAATGATCAACTAAGAGGCTGTTAAATAAAATAAGAATGAAAATGCACCCTGACATCAACATAGAAAGAAAATCGGAGCCCAAAATTCCGATGTGAAAAGACAACAAACCAAACATCTTAAACGTGAAAGTAAGAGTTTTACTGCATCATATGTCAAATTGCCATGTTTCCCACCAAATCCAATGCGTTCTTCGTTAGGTGTGTTATAATTAGCAAAGATATTATAACAAGAAGCATTTTACAGACAAAGAGACTGCAGACCGGGATGTTCAATATGCGATTAAGTTTAATTGACAACCATGATGCATGACCAAAGAGATGTCATGACTTAAAATTGTGTTTTCTGAGCATTTTCAGATGAAGCCACTACTATGACACGCATGCTGTGTTATTGGGTACAAGACAAACGTATTTTCTCAGACATCAGCTGCATTACCCTAACTTCTTATTCACAAAAAATGCAGGCAAGCAATATATATGGGTAGTAAATGTCAAATTTCCAGACATTTAACTTTTATCACAAAGTTACAAAATTGGTATTGAAATGAATATTTCTCTGCCGACCTGAATCGCTAACCGTTTGATGTCTCTCTGCCGATATAGCTGTTTTGACTCTCGTACATCAATCTGCAGACACGGAGTTACAGTGAGGATCGCACTTGACATGATAACAATTGCCTGTACAAGAAAGAGATAAGGTCTTGAATGACGAAACCTCTTTAACAGATAAACTTCAAAACGGTTCGAAATGAAATGACAACATGGAGCCTATTACGATTCTAACGCAGATAATTCTAAAATAGATCATTCATGGAAGTACATCATTGAGATGGAGATAATTCCAAGAAATGCAAACAAAGCTTTGCTCGAGTAAGATTGATTATGTAACTCTAGTGTTGGGAGTGACGGCACGATGTATCCCCTCCAGGCCTGCCTGTTCTATCTTTCCCAATTAAAGCTCGGCATTATGCATTGCACACACGAATTACTCTGACAGAACTACAAAGGAAACATATTTTTAAATCCGATTTCAAAACGTCTTTATAGATTAAAAGAGTCCCCTTCAGCAGATATTGTTCGTTTTTGAAGCGTTTCAAAATTCCTATCGGGCTATTACTTTTGTATTATTGAGTAAGAAAGAAAATCAATTGCTTTTTCTTAGGTCTCCTAAGGCAAATATAAGGTTTTGAATTACCTCCAGTATGTAATTAAAAACGAATTTAATACTAGCGTACATGTGTGTAATGATCTACCGTTAATGATACGGGTAACAAGACTACTCCGTATATCATGTCGATCAGTGCAGACATTTAATTAAAATATGTACAAACGGAATTAATTAAAATATATAGATAGCTGCACTGAGACACACTGGAGTGGTATAGGAAGTTTAATTTGCTCGCACGGTTATTACACGAGTAAATTACTGTTAACATTTCTTCATTTTTAAACTTATTTATTTACATGCCTCAAAATAATTTTATGGATCTGCAATGTTGAAGAGTAGAGGGTCATACGAGGAAAAACAGCCAGTGTCTATGTGTAATTATCTTAATTAAGGAGCGAGTAAGGGGTACACGTACGCTATACCATATGTACTTAGGAGGCTGTGAACTGATACCTCTCGTACTCGTAATTATTAATGATGTCATCTTGTAAGTGTGTCATTTTGTTTACAACGGTCTACATTGCTCATCTAGCTTAAAGATGTGATTCTCTGTCTCCCTGTTACAGCCAACCGACCTCCATCACATACGTATAAGTTGGGGAATCTGATAACGTTTATGCTATACTGATGTTTGGGTACGCATTGGACGGGAAAGTTCCCGTGATGACACGCATATTCGTTAAATAAACAATAATAAACCACGACTTTGTCCTTTGATTAATGCAAATCATGATCGATTACTCTACGTCGGATTAAAAACAATCTACATTCTCCTAGTCAGTATGGTACCGTGCTGTACGTAACAACAGCCCGTATACATTGGTGTTGACGCCTACCCTCATATTAACGTAATACGTAAACTTGGTTTGCCGTCTGAGAAATAGATTGTTTGATGATAACTATAGGAGTATAGGGGTAATACAACCGTGACACCTCGCCCGTAAAACTGTTATCAACTGTTTAGTATATTTCCAGTATGTGTCCTCTATCTTAGAGCTTCCCTATCGTTCTATTGCCAAAAAACCTACACTACAAAATTAATACCTGGGTAAACATGTTCAATCCCTTGCTAAAGATCCTCATCAATACACTATTGTCTTATTACGATCGTTCTTTGATTACCATTGTTGCTGTCTGCCTTATAGCTGTGCCTTTATAAGCCTGTAGCTGGCAGTAACTTTTGATGACAAAGTAAACAGTAACGTTTGACCACGACGACGATGATAATGATGATCCTTTATCATAATATGAAAGAAATAGTGGAAGCTTGTCTTATGTTGAGGCATCATAGAGCAAGCTGCCAAAACATATCCCAGATGGCAATTACATTCATCCTTAAGCGTTTTTGACGTTTGACAAATGCTAGGAGCTAAGATGTCGTTGTTGATGAAATAAGTCCTCTGCCAGGACATCAGTTCGGGAATGGTATTAGTTTAATTATGTAATTGATCAAATTCAGAGGTTCCCTAATGCTCTTAAGGTAGAGAGTCCCAGTGCCCTGAAGTGTATCTCAACGAAGAAGAATTCCATTTGTTAGGCATTATTTCTACTTTGAGTTGCTTGTCACTTTACTTTAAAGAGAGTCTCAGTGCTGTGTTGTATTTCTAAAACAAAAAAAAAGTTTGTTCAATATTTTTCTGATGTGAAGTTGATGGATAATTTTTATAGCAGAGACTTTAATATACGATATAAATATGGACTATCTCCGATACTGGGAACAACTGACCTGTCTTGATTAAAAACATGGCGCTTATTCGCGACAACACGGCAAAATCCTGTCAATATTTCGACAATACGAACGACGAAACCACGACAACACAAAACAAACGGTTTTTTATGGTTTGAATGGTTTCTACTCATATTTTTGTAATCTCGACTTATTTTTGTCGTAATTTCGTGTTGTCGTACTGTCGTTATAGCAACATGCCACAAAGGCGCCAGTTCGACGAACCGAAATGGCCGGACCTGGCCATCCTAAGGTAATAACACTCGTCAGGAGCACTCCTAAACGCAACTATCAGATTTAAACCATTGAACTCTGAAATACAAAGTACAACATCACACTGTCAAAACACTTAACAATTCGTATCATCAACACAGGGATAACCGGCTTCGAATAAATAATGTTCCTTTCGGGTACCGCGATATGGAAATATAAAAAACAAATCTTCCGATGTCTTATTTTAATATAATCTCAATGACAAAAATAGGACGTCAACCAATCAGAAGAAGGGTTACATGCTAATCTGGCACCCATTCTTCTTGGCTGGTTTTATTTTCACCACCAATAAAAAAGATAGCGAATTAAATTATGTGTACAAACTTCTGAAGCACTGCATGCACACTGGGTTGTCTTCTTGGTCTGATGAAGGGACGCGCGCTCAGCGATATGAGTGAAGCGATTATTTTAATTGAGTTTTCTTCATCAGACAGTGCAAGCAAACTAAGCAACATTTACATTGCTATTCCTTTATTTCGATGTGTTGATATTTGTCCTTGAACAACTTTTACAACAGCTTTTTAATAAATAAGATTACGAACGACATTATCGTAAATAAATGATTTAAGCAGGAGGTCACAACAGTAATAACGCTACCATCGACACAGAATACACCGAGGCACTGGTAGGCCTTTACGAATCATTGATGACAAAAGCGTCGGTATTGTAACTTGGGACCATAGGAAATTTTATTTGTAAAAAGGTACATTTGTAGGCAAGAACAAATTTATTGAAAATGTGGGGTTCAACATTACGTAGCGTTATTCCAGAGCGTGTGCAAACAAAACAGTCTGATTGCCACAACAGTGTTTTTGGTCATGAAAGCTCTCCAAAATACATGTCTATAGCGGACGATATCTCGACAAAAGTACACTATGGAAATACAAGGAGGAAATCATTTCACCAAGAAAGTGTCTATAATCTGTAACATCGCTATCAAAGAGAAACACATCGGCTTGGCCAACAAACAAAGGAAGGCGGCTAGCTTGTAGATACTGACTGTCTAATAACACGCCGCATATATTTCCCTACCTAATAACTAATATAAATCACCATCTGTGTTCAACTTGAACTGGAGTACAAGCCTCTATCGTAATTCAAACCGAAGCGTTACGTAAAACAGAGTCAGAAACAGCATGTGCGTTGCATTGTAGGATTACAGTTGATAGAGAGAATTCACCATTCCCAGATACGGCCGGTATGATATATCATCGGTACCGTACCACAGGACGAGGATATGGAATTATTTCCTATTTCTAAAGTAGACACTGGCAGCATGCCAAACCGCTTCAGACATTACATCAATCGTGTTGAACAATACAACGGAAGTGCTGTAACGATGATAAGTTGACGAACACCTCTCTCCGAGTTCTTCCTGCTTTCCCTCTAGATTTGATATGGAGCAATACATAGTTGCTATTGGAGTGAGCTCCGTCAGATGTTTGAAATGTGTTATCTGTTTGATGTCTGAAGGGTGCTTTTGAGTTAACCAGTACAAGCCAGTTGTCACTTTCGAAAACAAATTAAAACTATAATTCAATTATTTTCAGTAGAAAACTTTATGATGATTAATGTAACTACGAGCCCACGTGCACTTCCGGTATGAATAAACCACTCTACTTCTGGTACTAACACAAAAAAATATGTCATGCATTACATAATAAACTGTTTTACATATATTTTTGGTGTCTTCTTCAACGATCTATTTATATTATCTACTTTTCTAAAACTGTTGGCTACATAACCGTATGTGCTGTGTAGGGGGCTAAAAATATCATTCAACACTTCAACAAATGCATATACAATAAGACGATTACTCGTTAGGAAATGTTTGTACGTCATTCATAATAACAAACGTGTACTCAAGTGCGTGGACGCGATCGATTGTTCTAGTAAATGAATTGTTACGTTAAATACTATAAAATAGCAACTGAACTTTCGGCAAGTCATGTAAACCCTGGTTATATGGTTTCGTTCATGAGTCAGGAACCTTTTTAACAAATGTGTACAATTTGGTTTGGTTTGGTTTAATTTTGTTTAACGTCCTATTAACAGCTAAGGACATTTAAGGACGTCCCTCCATGTGTGTAGTGTATGTGTGCTTGCGCGTCAATCATTACTGGATAGGACAAAACATCCCGATGATCCGTACCATCTTCTGTAGTATCGAGGTAAAACGCAAGCGTCACCGTGACTGTTCACTGTGACCTTTATTTGGATAATCGTTTCGGTGAAGGTCATCTGAGAGGTACCGCGGTATTGGCCTGGGATGCTTTAAATGGGAAAATTTATGTACGCAACTTGACCCAAGTCCATTAATTTCAGTCACCTGTCGAGGACATATGTGTGACGGTAGACACATCTCCATAGAGCCGCCCCGGGCCAGCGACAGCAGCACGAGACACGGTCGACCCGGGTAATGCAGGTGTATGGAATCGATTTCCTAATCATGCATGATTACGTCACCGGAAGTTGTAACATTAGTCATTTCTGTTAGCATATTGATTTTCTGTGTTCGTCGATTGTTATAACATCATTTCATGTTTTATAAATTCATCGAAGCGAAAAATCGCTACGTGCTATATTTAGGAAAAAGAAGCGGTTATATCAAATGTCATGTAAATGCTTGCCTCTCTCGTTTTTATAATGACGGCATTCAAAAAGATTTCGTGCTCCAGGAAGAACAAAGTGTTTTCTACCAGACAATGTGTAACCTTTTAACGATGTTGCGTACTCTTCTTGTTTCTTGGTCACATACGGGCACGTAAACCATGGTCACTTATGGGAAAAAAGAAAATGTTGGTATTTTAAGCAATGTCATGTATGAACTTTAGGTAGCAGTTCATACATAAACTGACAAGCTTCCGGTGGAAGGTCGTATTCAAACTGATATTTGTTATAGCATCCCAATAGAAGTTCATATACAAGTTGATATAAGTACAAATACGACCCAGGCTTCCGGTAGAAGGTCTGATACAAACTGATGTGTTGATGAATACAGCGCTAATGAACTGAGGTCGATAATGGACGTTTGCTGTGTACAGTGTACAATAAAGAGTATGACATTTCGCGTGAAATATCGATTATTTAACGTGTGAAATATCGATTATTTAACGTATGTTACAGATAAAAATTATTCGGAGAAGTGAAATATTTGTGAAAGATAACAAACCACATCAACCGTGTCATTGATTTGTAATCATATCTGGAAAGTGTTTATCAGAAGACATTTACATCAATATCATCTAAATCGCATACATCATAAGTGGCGCTGGTGTCGTGGTAAAAATCGTTGGCATTTATCGACTATATATCTACGCATTCGGTATTTTGAGGCTTATATGTCCATATAAAGATTGGTGCGATGTCTTTTCCCAGACGGGAAACCAGACGAAATGGACGCTTATGTCCAGTGAAGAACCAGCAGCAGGGACCGATATTTTCAGTGTTAAAATAAGATCAGGGACCGTTATTTATCACGGGACCAATAACAAATTGATAATATGACACTCTGACAGGCCACCAAATCAGATTGTTAGAAGTAATTAGCTGTAATGTGAACAAAATGTCCTCTAGAATGTTGCATATAAAATACAACTTTTTAGCCTATCCCTGATATATTTTTTTTCCATCACCAACATACAAGAGTATGAGAACGGTAAATCAGGAACTACCCTGTTATAGATCCCGGCGGACGGACGTTTCAGGAAATGTAGTTTTCACAAGCATAAGCACGTTCTTTTATCACACACCATGTACGAGTTTTGTGTTCAGAATGGCGTGTTTACAGTCTTCTCGGTGTCGTCCAAATAAGGAGAAAACTGCAAACTAAGCGATGCCATTGTAGCCGAGCGACATGAGGGATCTATTTGTAGACAACTCTGAAAACAAACGACAATTGCCTGTGATGAATGCTAGCTGTGATGTCATTGTGATGCGTTCTGTGTACACTTGTGACGTCCCTGGTTTAGTACCGAACCACTAACAACACGGTGTGTTAACGTCAGCGTCAAACATGAGAGTCAGACAATCACTAAACAATGGGAACGATTCACTGGAAACAAGTAAAATCTATATTGTTTAAATGTTTGCGACTTCTGTTGTTTTATAAAAACAAAACAAAAACATTACAAGTGTGAGGCTTTGGCAGGCTCACACTCTGTTCTAGCTTTGGCAGGCCCACACTCTGCTCTAGCTTTGGCAGGCCCACACTCTGCTCTAGCTTTGGCAGGCCCACACTCTG
>JAUMHH010160349.1:0-35337 GCA_032359455.1 Chlamys rubida | reverse complement strand
AATATGTTCACGTTAGAAATACATAAACATTGATTTACACCGAGTGTCTTTCGTTAGTTTCTGTCTGACAGGTTTAAATATGTTCACGTTAGAAATACATAAACATTGATTTACACCGAGTGTCTTTCGTTAGTTTCTGTCTGACAGGTTTAAATATGTTCACGTTAGAAATACATAAACATTGATTTACACCGAGTGTCTTTCGTTAGTTTCTGTCTGACAGGTTTAAATATGTTCACGTTAGAAATACATAAACATTGATTTACACCGAGTGTCTTTCGTTAGTTTCTGTCTGACAGGTTTAACTGGATAGGCCTCGTTTAAGCAGGGTAAAAATATGATAATCGGGTTGGTTTTGGTTTGTTCGGTTGTTTTACGTCTTACTAACAGCTATAGTCATTTAAGGACGTGTCAGGTTTTGGCGGTGGAGGAAAGCCGTAGTTCCAGGAGAAAAAACACCGACCTACGGCCAGTACCTGGCGATTGCCCTAATTAGTAGGCCTCGAACCCGCGACCCAGTAGTGGCTAGTGGTAGCAGAATGTCAGACTTTGCCACCGCGGACCCTTAATCGGCCAAAAAGACGAACATAAAAATTTGAAGTAGCTTGCAATGAGGAATTCTTCATTGTATTATACTTGCTTTCCCAAAATGTTATTAGATAATATGTAACGTATTACAAATACTATTCACATATTTACTGATCTTGTGAGACAATTGCAAAGGTTACCTCATACACACACAAACACACACACACACAGTATTAATCTGACAAGATCTACTGACGAACATCCCGTCATACTGGTTTGAGGAAAATATTCAGTCGCGTTTGCTCTGTATGGTATTTGATAACATAGTGCGTTTATATCCGTACATCATATTAATGGTGATATGACATAGGTCATTCACGTCACGTCATTGTCATTATTGAGTTTTTGATGCAGTTTATTTCCTTTTTGGCCTACTGTATATATTACCAAATTTTAAAGGTGCTTTCACCAGTTTGTGTGTTACGTTAATATTTTACAAGAAAACTTGACATCCTTTCAGAGAATTATCCAATATTTATTCTGGTAATAATTATTCTATTTTCCGTGCCTCTGTTATTGTGAAATTACTTTTTATCCCAGAACTTATACTTTGTCATTCCGATAGACAGTGGAAAATGTATTTTTCGCAAATTATCTCGTCATGGTTCTATGACACAGATATTTATATTAATTAATATCACTAATACAAACGCTATATAGTTCTTTAGCTATGTGTTACATTTCGTGATTTTTGACAAAAAGAACGAAACCGGGAAAATTAATTTCCGAAAAGTAAATTAACATTGAATCCGTTGGGGAATGACGTTACAAATGTGTAGGTGGCGAAAGACTTATGACATGTCACTGCAGTTACTGCTGTCATAAAAATGTTTAATGATAGTAATGTGTTCATAAATTGTAAATAGAACGCTTCATGATACAGGGTGGTTATCTGAACTTTGATTATGAATAGTCATATTGTACTTTTTACATCATATCTTCGATATACATGTATTATCATTTTATCATCCTTTTTGCAAAGAATACTGAAACACATAGCACTACATTATCTGGTTCCGAAATATGTTTTCTTGGCGAGAAGGTACGGAGGTTACTTTTATAGTTTCGATCTCGGCATATCTCTAGCAGATGGAATGGAATCCAAATGATAATAAATATTGAAAAAAAAACTTACATGATACAAATATATATATAAAAAATATATATATATATACATATCATGAGCTTATTACAGCTAATCACAAAACAACATTTCAAAAATAAGATTTTTTTACCGTAACAAAATCTTCCTCATTGTTTTTTTTAAGTTAATTTACTATTTTTACACAAATTTTCGTGACTGTTTGATGGATTGGAATCCATGTGATAATAGATAAAAAGGAATATAATTCTTCATAAAATACAAATATATGTATATCGTTAGAAAAAAACCCAACAAAAAACAAAATCAAAATACCAGATTGATACATGTATATATATCATGATATTTATTACAACAAAAAACGAAACAGCATTTCAAATGTAACAAAATCTGCAGCAAACAATACTCGTGGACCCTCACGTGTATCTGGTCGGTAATAGAGACAAGAATAGGACATTTTCTGAAATGCGTGAAACAGTAATATATAGATACCTTTATATTATGACAAACATCTCCTCAATTTAACATTCATAATCCTACAAATTGTATTTACCCTTTTATCAAATGGTAAAGAAAAGTGTTAAAACGGGGCATAATAAGGGCATACATTGTTAAATGTAGGAGTGAATATTTCATTGAATCAAACAACTTACAAAACAATTATTATGATTTTAAACAAAGGCTTACAATTCAATAATAAGTGACAAAAATAACAAAAACGGTAATTAAATATAAACAACGATTTGGACATCTAGTTCTTCATCAATCATATTAGCGAGTCAAATTTAGTGAAACGGGGAAATATGATAAAGTCAAAGTAAGTATGAGATTCAGAGAAAAATGTACTTGAGTCCAAATTGTTATTCCTGGTGTGTGAAACAGAGAAACATATCATGGAATCCACTAAGTGATGCAACGTGTTTGATACAGAAAGAAATATAATGTATCAATGTAGTGATTCCTTGTTTAATACAGAGAAAAATAAACTCGAGTCTGGAGTGTAAGTATGGATTATGTATGTCATTCAGGGAAAATGGTGGAGTCGAAAGTCCAAGTTATACATGCATCCGGGTGAAACAGGAAAAAATAACTGGAGTGAAAACATGCAACTGGTACTTCAATCTAGATGGCTCTCTTGAGACTGAATAGGCCTGTACCACTCACCAAATATTAAACGCTGTTGGCAAACACGTATCACTTATGAAACACAAATTAACGTAAACAAACATGATAGCAAGCAACGTCATACTACAGGTCTAATATCATTACTCTACACTCTATTGAACTTCGTTGGAACGAATTATCCTCTTCCACTCCTGACCTTGAAAAACTTCATAGCAGGCTGCAGGACAACTATTACTAAACTATCTCTCAGTTACGTTTAGAATGACTTGTTACAGTCCTTTACAATACTTGAACAAGCACGCGACGGGGAACATTTTTCAGTATGGATAGTCTGAAAAACGCGTGGACATATTTTAACACGTTTGACTATTGTGAGCTTGAGGGAAATTCATGTAACTGCATATTAACACATTTGGTAGACCTTAATCGAAGATAGCTTAATACAAAATAACATCACCCATGCCCGCTTTGTTTTTCAGAGAAGACTTTTGAAAACTTGAACACAGTTTAACCAAAGGAATTTAGAAGTGTGTTCATTGGAACAAACTAGATATCGTTCACCCCAGCATGCTCCAGATATCACCAAACTTGACCTCTTGGTTATTCAGATTTCGTTTACATAGTTTAACAAATTTGACCACCGAGATGTAAGTGAGTAAATTTAAAGGTCATTCATCTACAATAAAAATCAATAGCTCTAACTTCACAAAAGCATTTTTCTGGACAAACACCATTACCCTAGTCAACATCCTCGATATCTAGGGGTTACGTTCACTTTCGCTATCTGTACCCCTAGAATATGACAATTATTTTATAGCACAATCGAAGTCTCAGTGTGCAGCATCTTGTGGACGAGAAAAGAAGACTAGTTTGGTCCTTTGATGGGCATAACAAATCTCGCGGTCGCGTAAGGTAAAACTGTATGGCTTAGAAGTTGGGCGTCGCTCCTCTGTAAGAACAAGCACCAGCCTAGTGAATGAACAGGATTGTTAAACCCGACACCAATCAATTAGCTATCCGAGTGCCTTCAATTTTGCTATGACATATTCCAGAGGTGTAGAGAGCGAAAGTGAGCGTGAAGATGCTATCGGGGATGCTATGGAGGATTCTAAGTCATGTGAATTTTTCAGAAGAATGTGTTTGAAAAGAATTTTACACATCTGACTTCAAAGTAGGTTAAAGTCTTAATTTGAACAAACGTGATAGGCATTCATCCAGCATGCTACTGGATAACTGTCATTACCTTCGGCTTCTTAGTTCTTCAAAAGAATTCATTTAAATAACGAAGGGTGATGGAGGAATGAACACCATGAGCTCTGGGACACCATGTGTCAGGTGAGCTAACAACTACAGCTATCTGGACGATTCCTCAAACCTCCTGGGTGATTGACACAATTTAAACAACAACAGCATATTGAAGTTTAAACAAAACCGTAATTTCAACAAAAAATTGGTAAAACTTAGGCAAAAAAACTAAAGAATAGATTTGCACAGAGACCCTTGAAAACGATAATAGGACCAAGTGTCCTGGAAGGGCAGGTGTCGTCTGTATCATTTACAACACCTGCCATTTAACTGTAAATATATTCAAAATAATGCCATGCCCTCAAAGTGTGAATTGGGGTTAGGACAACAAGTACAAGGCACACTAACGAGCATACTTTAAAAGTGTTTACATTTATATCAAACAAAGGAAATAGTATTTTTCCCATGAAATCGTGATTGACTTTTAAACTTGCTCAGTCTTCATCAACCTGCCTCTCTCAAAATCATAGTTTTTATTTTGTCTATCAGCATTTGTCAACTATCATGAAAATATCATCTTAAAAATGTACCTCTTAATCATATTCTTCTAAATACTTTGTATATGAATAATAGTAAACCAATTACAATTAGGCTTGCAATCTGATGGTTACTTAACTCATTCACCACTGAAAACACATTTGAACTCTTCCAATTCAAAGGATAGAATAGTTCATTATGAAATTTCAGGGGTGAATGAGTTAAATCAGATTTGATCTATTTCATTCTCATTTCCAACCAAATTCTGTTATATTTTTCGTAAAATGTTCATAAAAATCTGTTATCTTTTTGTAAAATTTTCATAAATATCCAAAGTACATAAAAACTGCTTGATCCAGTTAGGGATAAGATTTCAGATAGTAAAAATCTGGTAAAATATAGATTTTCTGAAATTTCATACCAAATTTATTTTCAATTACTTGATTGCTTGAGTGCATATACATAAAACTCCAGTCGTTCTTTTGTCAATTAAATGTATTTCTGAACATTTAGATCCGATAGGAAATGTATTTTCTGAATCAGGAGCCCACAATCTGATCATGAAAAACTCTTTGTTTTTTTACAAGTTGATTCCGATACTTCAGCTTCCTCTGTGATTAGTTAACTTGGAATATGTGTCAGGTCGAAAAACCGACATCTTAATTTAGTTGTAACTGGTTTTAAATTTGACTGATGCTGCATCAACTGCTTCAATCAACCCTATCCGCGATCATAACAAATCCTGACCTCTGTTACACAGTAACTTAATTATAAGTTAATTTATCTGTAAGATTTTAATTTTTATATGGTAAAGCTAACCATGCTTTACTGTCAGCTTGACTGCAGATCTCGAGTTGATATTGTAGTATATATACCCTTTATCTAGCATACAGTTGCATAAGAAGTCAAGTCAGGAAAAGGATAATACCGAGTATTCAAACAAGCCCCTTAGCAATCAGCATCTCCGCTCACTTCAAAGGTCCTTAGTGATGGCACTCCGTAATACAAACCTATATTGTATTACAGTTCCAGTTCTTTACACCACAAAACAAAAAAGGATTTCATGCTGATGAAGATATTAGGTCAAAAAAATAAATATGTGTTTTCAGTTCCTTATCAACTCTAATTTTCCTTTATTTTCACTACCTTTTAACAAACAGTGTTAACTCATTCACCCCTGAAATTTCATAATGAACTATTCCAACCTTTGAATTGGAAGAATTCAAATGTGTCTTTAGGGGTAAATGATTTAAGGTTTAAAATTTGAAACACTGTCTACATATGATCTGTAAAAATATTTTGCTAAATGTCTATACCTTCCTTAGCTATTTTTCTGAGAGCAGGATGAAGAAACATTTTTTTATTTTTTTGGCCTGAATTTGTGGCCCTGTTTCCTGATCTGTTACATCAGTTTTGCCTACACTCACATGGAATTCATTATTATTTTATATCAGAAGTTTGATGTTTGTGTGGAAACTTACTTCCAAAACAGATTACATTATAGAATGTTCCCAAGAAATATAATCCATTTTATCAATTTTATTTTGTAATCTTACACAATCTGGTAAGAAAGAAGTAATTTGATTAGCGCACATGGAAGATTATTCTATAAATACGACCGAACTACAGTGAGTAAAATACAGCTCAAATAAAAACAAAAATTCAAAACTTTGAAAGTTTTAAGCGATCAAAATTATCATAGTAAGATGTTTTTCCAAGATTATATACATGTTTAAGATTTTTTTCCCCCCCAATGACAAGACTCATTTCAAATTGAAAAAAATTTGTCTCTGCAGTTCTTTTAAGATCATACATAAATGTTCTGCTCATTGAGCTCCATTAACTCATTTACCCCTGAAATTTCAAAATGAACTATTCCAACATTTGAATTGGAAGAATGCAAATGTGTCTTCAGGGATGAATGAGTTAAATTGAATTTATCATATCACTTAACTTTTAAACGATGCAGTAACAATAAGTGTTGCAGGATCGTGACTGGAGTTGTCACGACTAAGTAGCCAGGTCAAATGCTCAATCAGGTTTATAATTGATTGACACCTGAAACTTTTTTTATTTTATATTTGAGATCTCTTTCGTGCATTGTAACGGTTTCCTATTGCAAATCAACCCATCACGGCCATAAAACACGACCACCAATTCAACGGCCAGGAAATTGTGACTTGTACAGTATTCAAATCGTGCCGTCGGTTACAAATAATATGTGGTGAGATTTCCTCCTCCTTTGTCGAGACATACACAACAATCGGTCCTATACGATTTTCAAATTACTCTTTTACGGGTTTGCTCGCTACGTTAAAAAGAGCTCTCGCATTGATAACACAAAAAAGGCATGACTTCAATCCCAAATGTAGGATTTGGTACACAAGCTTGTGGAGAACCAATTCATGTCAACCGGGAATATTGAAAACAGATCTGGACACCTGGTCGGCAATCTTCACCGACTGGTTAGTTTTATCACCCAACTTAATCTTTCATCTCAGATTTACATTTTCTAAACTGACTACAGAAAAAGAAACTTGAAAATATTTAATTAAATTAATATATTTTTTAAACCATTTATCAAACATTTTGATTTAGAATATTAAAACATTAAAAAATTGATACATTATGAATAGTATTTCTATCTTTCAAGCTGACAAATATTTGAAAAGAACACAATGGCACTCCCCTCCAGTGAAGTCCATTCCGTACAACCTGTGTCATGTAGATTAAATATTATAGTGTTTGACTTTCTGGGTACATTTTAAATAAGATGACAAATTTTCATGACAATGGAGATTTAGATGGAATGTTACCAAAACATACGACTACCTGTACCACTACAAATTAAATCTATTTATAATGTGATCTATGTATATGGAAACATCAGTCAAATTTAAATTCCGTATTTGTGGAAAAATATTTGAAGACATATTTCCACTTTATGATGAAAGACTAATCCTCCTTACAAATATGAAGACATAGTTTTATTAATATTAATCCTTTCACCCCTAGGTAACTTTAGTAGACTCTACCTTACATTGATCTGGATGAGTCCATTATAATGGTCTAAAGGGGTGAAAGGGTTAATTATTAGTGCTGCGGAGTATGTGACAATTCATACTTGGATCATCGGACAGATTTTAGATTTCCCAGTCACGACTGAAATTCTACTCAATGAAAAAAACGTAGAGGCCCTTAGGGTAAGAAAGAAAAACTAGTAAACATGACTACAGTATTTAGGCGTCATATGCCAACATCCCGTCCCTACTTCATTACGACGATTTTCACCGAAGGATACATTTAGCTGGTACTTGTCAGCGTTACAGGAAACCTAGTATGGCAGCGATTAGGTACAAAATAGTCGCCAAAGTCATATGTTTATGTATCAGCTACAAGCAGTACAAAACTTTGTAGATATGAGGCTAGAAACGTGGACTTATCACTATTTAAGGCCTGCCAATATTCTATATTTATACTACGGTACTTATCACAGCACACTATAGGTGAATGGGAACGTGCAGTATATAAATATTTAAATTAATGAATGAAAACATTCATTAGGAGTTGATAGCGTTGTGAATGTAACACTTGAGCCAACACCTGTATATATTTAGTAATTGATAGGGTATGGAATCGTAAGGTGAATGAAACATACACAGGTTATTCCTGAACCTATTTCTCACACTAACGGTGGTGATAGACATGCAGAGGCCTGCAACAAGGCTATGTGTTACTGTGTTACGGAACGTTTTTTTCTTTAGCAGTTTAAAACAGCTGTAAAATGTGCATATTTTTGGCAAACACTTACCAAAATTTATTGTATGGTATGCACATTGTAAGCCAAATAGAATGTCAACGTAGATTTTTTTTCTTCAAAAAGCTGAAAAAAAATCCAACTTTTCCCCCCGACTTCAATTGTTTTTGAATTGGAATACAAGTCTACACCAAGAAAACTTAAGTTAGTGAAGTCTGAATCTTTTTTGGAGTATAAGTTAGTGAAGTCTAAATCTGGAGTACTTACAATCTCTGCAGGTTGGGCATTGTGCTGAACAAATGTCCTGGAATAGCTACAAGTCGGTTTCTGTCCAATCTCCTGTAAAATAATTATACACTACCATTGTATTTCAATCTCTCTATAGCAACAAAAATTATGTCAAATGTGCTTGAAAATATTGGCTGCATGTTCAGGATTAAGAAAAAATATTCATACAAATGTATAAGAGCAAATGTTACGGTCAGTTAATATATTTTTGTCAACTTAGCGTAAAAGTAGTTTTAATTCTTCAATAATGCCATAATACCTCACTAATTACTGTATCATTGTATAATGCTAACTCCTTCACTGCAATTCATAGTATTTCATTTCACATACACAAATTAAACAAAATGTAACAAATAACATTTTTAATTGCTATTAAGTGCTCTGCTGAAATTAACAATGCATTATCAATTTAATTATTTAAGTCAAGACTGACGACTAAGTCCCATTTGAGCACAGACTTTCAGTCTAATTTCTGTGATCCAACCATAGGTGTTCGTTGCAAATGTCTGAAATACACATAATGCTTATGCTAAACTGATATGGGTCACATGTACAGCACACATAAACGTGTGTTTATGTTTGCTGACCCATATCAGTATAACATATGTATATTTCAGACATTTGTAACGAACCCCTGTGATCCAACCACTGAAGTTGGCCGCACAGTCGATCATGCACCCATCACAACACACTAAGGTTTCTTCCGAAATTATTAATTATCTCCTTTTAAAAAATGTAAAACACAAATAGATAAATAAAGGAGAAGGTCAGTTATTTTGGACTAGCTGAGGTTTTCCTCAAGACCTTCCGCCTGACCACAGGTATTTCTAGCAAATTTTATCAAATAAGTCTACAAGCCCCTGTGGCCTGACCGGAGCGGACAACGTTTCATATTGATTGTTGCTACCAGACGCGACAAAACCTGCTAGTGGTGATAAAACTGAACACTAAGGTATCAATATTAATCATTGTCAACACTGATTCCACTTTCAAACCATACTACCGAGACCAGCAACGGCTGAAGAAATGTTGACGTTTGTTCTTGATCAGATTTTCCCGCAATAGGTTACTTCCGGGTTAGCCTATTCTAATTGAATTACTGAAACCAACCGCCGTATATATTTATCCGGATTTTCACTTGCGCAAAGCATGGTTCAAGAAATGCAGCCAACATAATTATCTGTAATTTTAATGATTTAAATAAATTATTTATTTCTTGATATAGATATCTGAAAAACCATTTGTGGGATTGGTTTGTTTTCTAAGACAATTGCTTTTTTATTCTTTCCTTAAATTAAATTTACATTCTGGTCCTCTCCGACTTCAAAAACGATATATATCACAAGTCCGATCGGCAATACGAGACTCAATGCTTCATTATCTAGAATGAGTTTCCGTCCGTCAGTCGGATCCAATACCCCTTTTGTCGTCATGAAAAGTATTATGGGATATTCAAGGTCCCATGGTCAGTCATTTAAACTGTTTCCGGTTTAAATGGTACCCAGGTAATTCAGTGATATCACGATCAAATGGGTAAAAAGCGTTTTCGCCACAGGATCGTTCAAGATAACGGGAAAAGCCATCCAGCTATAGTAACAGATTCGCCTGATCGTTCTCGTTATTTAACACACCTGTTGCCAGATTAATACAGAGATAATCAGTTTAATAGATTTCCCGCCTTTATTCGTGAAATTGTTTCGTCTTCTATTTCCCGATCTGTCTTTTTTTCTCATTAAACGGGACCAGCACATCGACGGCCGTCGACGCGATAGCGACTGAGATATTCGCGGTAATACTTTCCCGCCTTATCTGTCCAACAATAAGTAAGCCTACATGGTTCTCAGTCCTCGCGGTCCCCGCGTGTTTCCTCGTATCTAATCTTACCGCCGCTAGATGTCGCCTGTCGATGAATTAAGTATATTACGAGAACGTCATATCGATTCTACTTAATTAAGTCCCCCGATACTTGAACTGTTGTGTTTTCGCCGTGGGTCTCGAGAGGGGGTCAATGGGTGTACACTTGAACGACAAGACAGACAGCGCCATCTTAGTTTTAACTTTTGTTATACATTCCACTGAAAGAAGCGTGCGAACTGATATGGGTGAATGATATACAGATCGTTCAAAAAGGGAAGTAGTCTCCAGAAATGGTGGCCAAGTGTCTTAGTATTCGTCAGACATCGTTTGATGTCACATCCCGGCTGTCTTCCGTCTGAAACTGGGGAATGACATTTAGAGGTAATTTCCAATAGGGTCGAAGGTCAACAAAATGTGTCAACAATGCCATTAATGACACAATAAATACGTTGCCATCACCTTGCCATTCATCCCAGAAATTCAACTTGACGAAGTTGCTGTGCAAAAGAAATGCACATCTCTTATGCAACTAGACCAATATACAATGGGCTTACCTATAATATAGCTTATACAACCTGGTAAAAGTCAGTCTGCGTTAGGATTAAGATCGTCGGCACCACTGGTCAACCGTCGGCTATAGCACCAGCGGTCAATAACCTCCCTATCACGCTAAGCTAGTGTGCACCGGTTATCAGAAGATTGATTTAGTACAGACGGGTTTCAAACTTTGATTGGATCGGCAGTTGCGCTTTTTACAGTTTCCTTTTTTTAATCAATCACCAGGGTAAAAAAAGTCAAAACAGTGTGTTTACACAAAACATCGCCAGTCACAGCAAAGAAACTGGTTGAGTGGGTGTCCAGTCCACGTCTGGCTCGACAGCCACCGGTCAACAACGACGTGCTTCTGATAAAATACTGAACGTTAGAACAAGAATTGACCATTAGTGCGTATGTTTGACCATAGTTCGCAGGCACTCGACCGCGGTCAGCGATTTCATTTAGAAAGCTGATCTACGCTACCCCCACCCCCACCCACCCCAAAAAACAAACAAAACAAAAAACCTATATGAACGTTCGTAAATTCTGCCTCTAACACAATTGACACAGTCGTAGCATTTTTCATATAAAGAAGATCACTAAAATTCTTTGTGAAATCCCGTCTCTCTGTTAATCTAATTATTCCAAAAATTATTTCGGGATAATTAAAGCATCATTAAATAATGGGTATAAGTGATATGTTTTATTTTGCAACGTTGGTGAAGCGTTATCTAAGGAATCCAAACCAAGTTAGGATTAACGTTAGTGTATCAGTGGTAGTTCATCTAAGAGGCGAGTTCATTGTGCGAGAACCCAGGAACTATTTTTTGAGATAATGTATACTTTTTTTGTGGCACTTGAAGTAGAATGAAGTGTTTTGTGTAATTTTTGTAGCTCCTAATTTAGACATAAATTCCCGTGGCTATTACTCCGGAGTCCGATTGTCTGGGAAACAGTCCTGTGAGGTTTCCGTGGAAACTGATTGAGTACGCTGTAGGCCTTCCTTGTCCATCTACACACAGATCAGCGATTTGTATCTACACTAAATCATTATCAATGAAATCGAACTGTCATCACAAAGGAAAGGTTGACCCCCGGGGTCAGCGAGTGGTCAAGATTTACTGCCGCGCAATTGACCACCGAGATAGACAAAGTGACCATTCTATAATGTATACCTATAAACATTTAGAGAAGGGGGTCAATTGAAGGAGACCAAACGCGTCTTAACAATGATTTCTAAACAGAACGTTTGTTTCGTGTATTCAGAACATTCTGAGTTACGGAACAGGTACAATCACTGGTTTCCCAGTGTACCGATATAAACAAATTACGATCACCCCAGAGCTGTTGATTTTACTTCATGTTCAAAATTCTTTGTAATATAAGGACAGATTAAGACTTGCTATCAAACAGCATTTGTAACCCTTGACCTAAGGATGTTGTAACATTCTTATCTTAACCATCAGAAAGGTCAGGCGATAGATGTGTACCAGCTGGTCAGCTTCGAAACGACAAGACATGAACCGGCTTAACAAATATGTTGACAAGGGCGTGCGACCAGCGACCTCGGGCACATTACCACCACAATGTACAAAGAGTTACCTAACCTGTTGACACTAACGAAGCAATGTGTTTAACATCATAACAGGAAAGTTTAAAGAATCAATTGAAGATATTGGTCTCCGCCTATGCAAACATCATAGCAATCTGTGGACTCTATGGCACCGGATACGGGTTCGATTCAATTACCGGCATTTTATTACCGCTCACGGCTGGTGATAATGGAGTACAAACTGTTTTGTCGTAACGACAATAGGGGCCGATAATAGCCCCTATTAAGGGACGTGATTTATATTGGAGCAAGATCTGGGTTATCGATAGGGTCGACATGTTGAAGGGTGATTACGTCATAACCCTTCGTCAACGCCGCGTCACGCGGTTATTTACCGACTTGGTAGGAGCGGAGTCTACTGAAATATTGCCGTCTGTTTCATAGCTACAAGATATTGATGTTATCTTTTATCTCAAACAGGCCGGATAAAGAAATGTTATGACAAATGCTCAGCAATCATTGAGCTACTGTTTTGGATAAGGCATAACATATATCGTGTCTCTGAATATCGTGAACTAACGCAAGACTTGGGTCATGTAGACTGTCAGATGACGTTCATTTCCAGCTGTACGTCTGTCGATGTGATGATTATTACATTATCATGAATGTTATTCTGTATACATTTATATACCCCCAAAAATGACACATTGAACCTGCGTTTTTTTCAAACTAAATCGAAGCGTGTCAATATATACAGGAAGTGACGTATGGACGATAACTTTTAAATGTAACGATATCATATCGCTCGTGTTATAGGGCGTATTTATAAACGAGATGTTTTGTAATGTGTAGAGTTAGACGGGCGTATACAAGTTATAATGTGTCGAGTTTGGCGGGCGTACCATAAAGTACAACGACATTCGGGTGCAATACTACCACAACAAAACCCGAACATACCTGATTGAATCTAGGGTGCAATCGCTGCCCTTTATATACACCACAACTGACCCCTACACGACTTTCTGCACTCCCTTTATACTTACAATCTCTCCATTTCGGTAAGGTCCTCGAACGATCCCCTCTCTATCGTGTGTATTTGATTTTCCAACAATAATCTGTAAAACAGAAATACAAAATATAATCAATATTAAAATATATCGATTCAATGCATCACCAACCGTAAGAAGTAGTCTTCTGTGGGATTCATTTTTCGGGGGGGGGGGGATCCCAAGTGGTTGTAATATTAAACTTTATAGGAGTATAATTAGAAACTAACGCTTGCAGAGGGGCGTAACCATGTTTGACACTGCTGTCGCTCAAACAAAACATTGAAACGCTGAAACGAAAGCAATCGAACAAAAGACGACGAAAACAATAGCTGAAGTATTAAGGTAATAAACAGAGACAATCCGAAAGTAATTTGATCCACTCGGAATGCCGCTGATTACAAGGTAATATTCGCGCTGGGTGGCGGGTCAACCCTTTTCAACGAAACCATTCACAACGTTAAAGATGTTTTTTACACGTGTCTAATTTCTAATGAACTTCATTCAACACGTCCTCATGTGACTAAGGCTTGTTAGCTTAATAGCCTTTTATGTCCGACACGGAACGAGTGAATTCAATATTTTTTCACAGCGTCACTCCAACAAAACAAATTAAAGCAACTAATTAGATTTTCATAAAATTTCAAACACAAAAAGTAATTTTACGTAGGTATTTGTGCGTCAATAAGCTTGCCGATCTTTTGGGGACGAGTATCTCACCGCACAATACTTTAAAGAGCTTGATAAGATTTTTAAAAAGATTTCTTCCGTCAAGCAGAGGCCGGAGAAACAGATAAAAACACCAATACTGTTACGCATGTCGTTTCAAATTTCACGAAATCAAAAAGTTGGTTGTTAAACAAATTTGTAACCCTTTGAGATTGGAAATGGCATAGTGGTTTTGCACCTGGAAGGCAATAAGCACTTAACCAGATTAATGTTTTAACGATATGAACTTCACGCAAAGTTGAAAGGAAATCGTTGATACAGAAATCATGCATTCAATGACTTGATCTTTATCACTTTTCCGGAAGTTCGTTTTGTTTTGTTTAAGTTCCAGTCCGGTTTTTTAATTATACGCTCGAAGTTCTGGTATCCTCTTCAGTCCGTGGATTACGTCAGTGAAGTTATCTCCAGTGCACAAAGACTCATTGTTTCACAGGGTGGGAGTGAAATTCAGACAATATAAATACTATATAACATTGTTTATATGACCGCAGATAAGCCCATGTCCAGTTACCGGGATTGTGAGTTGTCTTTGTATTCATTGTACTCTTCCATTACCAAATTCAAAAAATTGTATTTGTTTTACATTCGGTATCTTAATATCTTCATTACCGTCACACTTGTTTGCAAAAACAGTTTATTGTCAATATTTTAAAGAAAATGCTTAAAAATTGCTTACATACACTTCAGATCCATTCAGATATTACAAAATGTAGGTTACTTAACAAAAACTAAATTTTATTATCAAATTGAATCTAGATTTTTGATTCGTTAGCAATCACATTAAGGACGATTTTGTAACTGGTTTTTACATTTATCGACTTAACCTTCTTGCGGAACGAACCGCTGTAGATTTGCTCATAGTATTTTTATATCAACAGTTCAAATATGTATTTCCTTGCTCGTTTCAGGTTAATATTGATTTTTTTTTTATGGCCCTACAAACTTTTTTAAATTGGCTCCGCAAATCTTGATCTGAGTTGTTGTTTTTACTTACGCACGAGTAAATATTTCATGAATAAACCGTTCTAGACATATCGTTTTACGTCGGTGGACGCCAAACATCAGGTAGAATCACGTACCTGTGGGCATGCGTAGATAGCATCTACGTTATAGACATACGTATCACCGGGACTCTAACTTATCATTCAATATGTATCTGGGTATCTCAGACTCGTATACACCACAGATACCGCCTATATATCATAACAATAGTTAAATGCTTTGATAAACAATGGAGGGGTGTGGATCGGTGGGGGAGGGGGGGGGGAAGGAGAGGCGAGAGATATATTGGAGAATTTTCAGTCAGTTTCACCGCTATCTGTACTGTCTATTATGATACAAACGTGTGATTTATGATGAAATTTGACGTTAATATGATGAAGGGGGGAAAGTGCTGAAAGTACAAAACATTTGACAATGCCCCAGTCGTATCAGTTACTCATTGTGATATATGTCACGACACCCCACAATTGTCCATTTTCACGCAGATCAGATTACACGGCGTGAGACTCGAGTTGTTACATCGCGTTTTCGTACGGTTTGTGTGATAGAGTTACACATTTTTCGCTTATTTAGTAACAGACTAGCTTGTGTTTCATAATAATGGCACCAGAATCATAAATGCAGACCAAGATTAGACGAAAATCTAGCCGAGGTTAAAAAGGTAAACGTCTATCATGTATTGTTGATTGAAGTGAAGTATTAATCATCGCCCATTCTTAGCAGTACGATTAGGAAAGAGTTGAAGGTCAGAAATTCAAGTTTTTGGTCCAGTTTTTGTTTCTAAATGGAGAATTCAGAATAAGAGAAAATGTTACACAACCTGTTTCCATTTTCATGTATAATGGTATAGATTTAATCGAAATCTTTTAATACCCGTATTAACTGAAGATATGGGTCAAATGTCACCATTTATAAACAATTCCCTCACATTAAGTTTATCATTACGGAGAAAGGCCGTGAACTTAAACATATGAGATTTATAAAAAAAAGTTTTAGAATTGGTATGGGCGCGGTTGCAAATCAAAATGAGCCGAGAACCGCGATTCTACAAACATAAAGGATACTTGTTATTATTTTGATCACAGCCGATATTGGCTTCAGCTGCCCATTATAGAAAAAGTCCGAGTGTGAATTGAAAATCGCTTTATCATGAAGTCGAAAATAAATTGCTACCAATCGAGTACTTCGTACATTCACGCACATGAATTTGTAATGAGTTTTTTGTGTATGTCTTGGAGGAAAATGTGCGCTTATGAGTAACAATTCCGAGTTGAGATAAACATTTATACATATTTCTAATGAGAAATCATGTGACAATACTGCCTCGTATCTGTCTCTCTGTCTGTCTTTCTGTCTGGCGTTACGTAAACCATATTCTGAACAGCCCCCAACCCCACCCCTGCGAGAAGTCAAAAACATTGCAAGTCCCTGTGCATAAAGGACTACTATAAACACCGGTAACCTCACCGATTGTGATTTCCGGAGTGTTCAGACTCAATAGGATATTTATTTACGATGAAGAGGTTTTTCACTTAGGTCCGAGTACCCGGTCTTTGTGTTAGATATTCACACGGACTTTCTCTACGCAAACACTTACATCTACGTAATAATTTATTACGTCATCAATATTGATTCAGTCAGAGTATCGATCACGAACCCTAAGACTAGAAGTCAACATTCCGTATGGGTGGGAATATTTTTTATAAATGTATGGTTAGTTTCACGCCTAAAACTGTTTAAGGTGAGAGAGCGAGAGAGGGGTATACATATACATAAACGTTCAAATGCCTTTATATGTTTAACATCTTTGTAAATAACACATTCGAACGGGTCTATATATTTTGAATAAGCGGTTTGAGAAACACTAAACACCTTGTATTTGTTATTACATTTAGAAGGTGTCTGCTGACAAATCTTCGATGCCCCATGGTGATAAAACCCCTCTGATTGCTTCGCATGTTTGAAAGTTACACGTGGAAAATAACAATGACCGAACGGTATTACGACCGGGTGCAGAATTGTCTCATATTTGCAGAGAGGATTATATTTATCGCACACCTAATCCTCCGACTACCCATTCCGGTGTTTATGATAGCCCCTCTCTTTGTTCATGTGAGAGGAACGCCAAAGAAATTGAAATAGTTCTCGGGTATATTACAGATTTAAATTGTATGCAAAGTTTGCCAAATACTTATAACCGTCAAATAAGCACGGATATTGCCTACAATCACCAATAGCTACTGAATAGAGGGGATTTCGTCGAGAGCGTTTTGTTTGAACAAGGAAAAAAAGGCAAAAATGGGTAATGGCAACACTAACCTTCTGTCGGCTTGTGTTATTTGACGTTTATATTGTCGTTTCGAGGGTCTAATTCGTTTTTGCTTTACTACGCATGTCGCTAAGTAAGAAAATGGGGTCTAGAAATTACAGCTTTGCTTCAAAGCCTTTATCTTTCATTAATATTTTGTGTTTTTACCAGCGGAGATGAGATATTGCGGACATTGCTAATCACGTTCCTATGTTGATACAAAACTCGCGCGAGTGCAGCGCGGTACACCATTATGCATGTAGCCTGGTACGTGTGATCAGAGACCGCCAGGTGGCGCATCATACCATTGCTCACAATGCATGCATTGTATGTTATTAACCTACTGTTCTACGGTGTCAAAACATGTTTTCGATGGTAAATACTCTTGTGGGATCATAAAAAGCATTGATCCTATATTTGATTGTCTTTTTGTGTTTCACCTTTTCGCGTACACGGAATCTAAATCAATTCTTTGCAGACACTGAAATGCTAATAAACACAAGAAAGCGTGTTCAGCCTTTACCGCACGTGCATTCCCTATAGCCGTTATCATCGTTCTAACGACAATCACGATGACGTTTACACCACTAGACGACAGTGTCGGTATAGACGCGTACAGACAGAGGTCTGGAACGCTATCCCGTTCACATGAGAACCTCGATCCAAGGGTATGCAGCATACAGGAGTCTTTGCTCTCTTGGTATGCAGAACACTTACGAGGGTCTGATGCGGGACATCTGTTTTTACGTTGGTTAACTACCGAGTTTAAACACCGTGAAATCTACTTAGTGTGTCGCTCGCTACACGTCTATAGTTGTAGTTGGGGGTCACATAATCCTTCTCCCCCTCCCGTGTCGTTCCTCCCAGGGAAGACTATAGATCCATTAACACATCAAAAGAACTCGAGGTACATATCTGATACAATGCAACTATTGATAAACATCTGTATTACTGATTTGTTTCCCAATTATTTTTTTACTTCTATTTATAGGTTAATCTGAGGTTGGCAAACTAGAGTATCCACCTCATGTCAAAACATTGTGATTACTGCAGCTAAGAAATGTACCTATATTACCGAGCTGAAACAAATACGACTCCAACATCATAATGCAATAATTGTTTCATATATAAAACATAAGTAGTCGGTTCTGAAGGCTTGCCTAGCCGATAAACTCGGCAAATATTAGTTTGTGTAATCTTTACTAACACAAACACAGTCAAACTTCTATAAAACAAACTTCGAACCTACGAATTTCTTAACGTGTCGATCTACAGCAAAGTCCAGATTTTTTTCCTTTTATAAATCTACTGATATTCCATTTATGAATCGACCTTTTGTGAGTAGAATTTCTCGCTGTTTCGAACAACAATCAAGGCCCGATCGTTAGGAATACATTGTAAAGTAGAACTAATGAATCGAAGTAAATACCTATTGTAAGAGAACACTGAAACACTTAAACCTCCAAATTATAATCCAAATACTCATCAAACATATTTTTCTTATTATATTGAATCCAATATTTCAAGATTTCAAATACTATTTCTTTGCCTTGTGTTCTGTCATTTAACAACCACATTCTGTCAGATGCAGATTTCAAAGATGTTCGAAGTTCAACTTTCGTGAGTCGAAGTCTCTATGTTTCGATTTTTTCTCGATGGCCCCGCAAAGTTCGAAATATCGAAGTTTGACTACATAGAAATAACCGATTCAGTCAATTCAAATCTTAGAAAGTTTTGCGATCTATTAGAACTGGGTGTCGGTACTGAAATGGCACAATGCCGTGAGACTTTTGGTAAATTCCATACTTACAGATTTCTAAGTTGGTGATATCCCTCAAAGTCTCGTCTTCTGATTATTGTAATATTATTGCCTTGTAGATCTCTGGAAAATAAACACAGATAAAACATAAGTATACATACAAACCACACAACATTTTTTTTATTTTTTTTTTTTTTTTATTTTGATTAAGGTTCAAATATTTTACTTCCTTAGCAAGTGTTTACGGAGGATGCCAGGGTTGATGAGCCCTTGGGATCTTCCCCCTTTACAATATATTGTCCTCTCATAGGAGGGCTTTCATTCAACAAAACCTCACAACATGGGTCAGCATCAGAACCGCCTCTGAAACGCCACAAGAATGTGTGGCATACAATATGAATTCTAGTGATATTGTATTGAAAATATTGAAAATAATACATCGTTTGGTAATTTTTTCAAATGGCATTGTAGATGAATATCTTGTTTTGCTATTTTGATCAAAAGTTTTATATTTTCTGGGTTATGGCTTAAATAGTTAATATATCCAAAAACCAAACACGTTCACTATATATTACAAATACTTACTACTACTGTAAAAATAAAAGTAATAAAATATGATGGCAAAATATGTAAATGTATGTTATGACGTTCAAAGTTACACTTCCTATATTATATATACTAGGTCTGTTTAGCCACTGTGCCTGTGAATAATGCTGTGTTTAAACAACAAAATGGGTTGATACATAGCATCTTCTGGTCAATACGTGACTACATGTTGGGAAGGTATTACGTTTTTTAACATTTTTAACGTTTTCCAGATTTCCTATTTATAACCGACGGACATGTAACTGTTTACTGTTCGAAAGTAAATATCAACATTTTGCCATCATCAGATTGGATTGTGGTGGCCGAAATTATGCATTAACATTTATAAGGGGTGCAATTGAACTTGTAATTATTATCATTGCTTACAGTACTAGAACTCCCGACTCCTTTTATTAATCCAACGGTACATTTCATAATATTCAGCCAATTTTCGCTTTACGAAGGTAACTATTATATTGTCGGAGCGCACACTGATGATTGGCAAAACTTAAAGTAATAAAAATCGTAAACTTGCGTATATTTTTTGGGCAAACATACAGAGTTGGCGTGCATTTCTTTTGCTTCTACTACAAACGCCACTTAAGTCTGAATGTCGATGGTACGATCGTATGCGTAGATCTCACAGATATTTATATATCTGTATGTATATCAACAATTAGTGTTTGTGTCTGCGATACATCAGTCCTGTATACACGCAGACCTACCCCGAGTCGCGACTTCTGTTTTATGTTTTCTCGCGTGCACGTGCGCGCATTCCTCTTTCAGACAAATATTTCAAAATAGAGTGTGACCCCTCCACGTATACGTATCTATGTATCTATGTATCAGAAATAGTAAATTTCCCTGCGGTTTTATCAATTGCTACAAACTCGAAATAAATCCTGCAATATATTGGAAAGACCCTCGCATCGCGTGCCCGTCACGTGAAACTCAAAACATGGGGGCTGTCTCGTTATCGGTACTATCACCGATTAATGTAACCAAGGGCGAAACATCTATCTATATTAATTTTTGAGACCTACTCCAAACAAATTATTTACTGTGGCCACATGAATTAATTTGGTGCTTGTATTTCTCAAAATGTATACTAGGACCACTTGAGATTTATCAAAAGCACGACATACCTTTTTTATCTATATTAATTTTGAGACTTGTGCGTGTAGCCAAAAATGATGGGTAACTTCTGTCGCCTTCACGCGCGTAGAAGTGGCCAAACACGTGCACCCGCATTTTATACAGCCGGGATTCTGAGTCTGTAAAACTGTATTTTGTTTACAGTGAAGGGAGATGAGATGAACACGAAGGGCTTATCTTGAGTAGGGAGGGTTTTCTGGGGTCGCGCTGATATAGAATCTACCGGTGGCGAACTGTACACGAGGGCTTACGTCCCGGAACAGACCAACCGCGTCCACGCATTTCTTACTTTCTTGTATACGTGTTTCATCTGTTCGTCAATGAACTTCGTTTGTATAAATGTGTCTTATAGCCAGTTTAATTCTGAGCACGTACAAATAGTCTGCAATACGTGAATGCACAATCACATGTAAATATTTATCTAGGTGTACATTTTTAAAATTCAAGAATCTTGAAGAGTAAATTTATGTACACCACTGAAAGAAAACACAGTTTGAAAAAATTTTACGCTTTGGTAACACGCCTTGTTCATTTCTATGTAACTACTTTTCCTGTTGATATTTTATTCATTTATTTATTTTCTGTTATATATAAATGTCAACATATAAATGGCCATTATTTACAATACTGTACATGTCGTTGGTTGTTCGGGAGTAAACATATGAGATTTGACATAAACCTTTATACGGGTGAACACAAGGCTATGGCGACTGACGATAACACACACTTTGTGTCTCGCCTCCCCGCACTTCTTATCTGCACTAAAACGTCGCACGTGCTGTGCTCGTCCTAAAAACTGGGTTAATTATCGATGACGTAAGTTGTATGTGACACACATTTCGCGGGTATTTACGTACTCTAGTGAAAATATATATACTTTAACGCTTTAACTCCGTTCCAAGAGCTACACTTTATAATTTTAAAACACGGACTGCGTTTGACTTTTAAAATTTTGACAATATTTCGGGATTTGCACGTGCATTGCCTGTACTTTCTACTTTTATCAAATTTATGTAAGTCTGATAAAGATGATATGACCACCGAAGGTAGTAACTGCGACATTATTAGACAACGGTGTCAAACAAAATTTATATTTGAGAGAAAGTATCAATGATCAATGCACTTTATGAACTTACTGTGCAGGTATATAACGCTCTCGGCATTCCTTACCAAATTATTTATTG
Source organism: Chlamys rubida (assembly GCA_032359455.1). Taxonomy (NCBI): domain Eukaryota; kingdom Metazoa; phylum Mollusca; class Bivalvia; order Pectinida; family Pectinidae; genus Chlamys; species Chlamys rubida. Next base: position 12,981 of record JAUMHH010160349.1, on the reverse strand, counting down.
CGAAATAATTTGACATCAAATTAATCGGATCTAAAAATGCCTTACCTAGGTAAATAATGAGTTTATTTAACCTTGTATTACGAGGTTTTATACCTAGTATGAAAAAAGTGAAGGTGGTCTTGTTACCTAAACATCCATTATACACAATTATACACTTACCGGTGTTATAAAAAATGTCCTATATATACATACTTACCGGTATATTAAATATTTTACAGGTGAGCTAAATATAGGTAAAATTCTCTAGGGGCGCTTAATTGGGATCTATGAAACATATGATATGGATATTAAACTTCTATTAAGTAAGTAAAGGTGTTCATTTCATGATATTATGGGATGTTTACAAAAGAAAGCGAGTTAATTAATCACAGTTATGAATCAGAAATGTACTTTAGCGGATGTGAGAAAATGACAACCGAAATGAAATCGATGATAAATTCTTACAGATTTGATTTCAGACTACATGATGTATGTGGAATGTGTTTACAATAGCATAGGTCCTGAATATTCCTATACAATGTTACCGTTGCTATCCAGTACAAAAGTATTATTTACAAATAAGATAGATTTGTAATGAAAACTTTTAATATGATAGCCCTGGTCCTATTTCCCTAGGGGGATCCACATTAATGACAATTGCTAGAGATACGATTCAACTGTTGTTGTATTTCAATAAATGATCGACATTTGATAATGTCCCAAGGGTGAATAAAAATGTCGTTTTAAAAATATTGTGATGTCATTTCTAGCGTCTTGAGGGCGTATCGTAAATTATATATTGTGTCTGTGTCAACACACGTGTTCGGCCAGGTTTATATTAAAATCACGTTACGTAACAGAAATATCATAAACCTGTCAGGGCAGATTGTAACAATTGGAGACAGATTTAAAAACGAATTGGTCTGGATTATTTTTTATGGCAATCATCTTCAAATTTAAATAATGAAACTTTTATAATAATGAAAAAGCAGATAAATTCTTAGACGATTACTCCTAACTGGGTTCGGAATATGTAACTGTCAAATTTGACGTAAAAAGGAAGAAAATTTGACATGTATGAATTATTAAAGCTTCGCTTGTTCAAGATTTATTCGAATTTCTTCATCGTTGTGAAATGTTTCATAAATTTCTGGAAAGCGTGTTTCAGATGTCCTTGACTAGCATTTGCAGATTTCGCTCCAAATCGTTTAGATAACTATTGTTATTAGTGAAAGTGGATAGAGTTAAGGACTGGACGTGACTGATCAAAATTTGCTCCTATAAAGCTACACGACATTTTATCAACAGCCTGTAGCTGAACAGGTTTGTTTCTGAGAGAAAATCTATGCATACTTTTTCAACTGTCTGTTGCTAAATGGATTTAGTTTATGTGACAGAAAGGCGGGATCTAGCAAAGTTTCTGTGACAGAAACATGGAGAGGCCCTGGACGAATACATTTTGGTGTCAAGGCGACACTTCATAAAAACACGGGAATGTGTATCTAACGGAAAGAAAACCAGTTTCGAGACATCAAATATGTAAAAACGACACATAACGTTAGCTAATGTAGAGTAAGTATTGTCTGGAAACACACAAATCGGGAATGCAGCCCTACCTGTAGTCGTTAACACTAGATATATGGTACAAAAAACACTCAACAATTTGTCTTGGTGAATTGAGGTTCCCCGAGTTTCTATTCTCGGTGTTTACCTGTGAAATTTAATTGGGACATTTGACATTTTTTACCTGCACTTTGAAATTCAATTTGTTAGATATGAGATTGAAGGAGACGACGGCGTTTCAGTGATTTCATTATGTTTACCTGGATAGACCCAGGACAGGTATACGTAATAGGGAGTTATTTTGCACGTGCTAATTTATCACTGGTATACATTTGTAAATGATCTTTTAATTATGTTTGTTTTTAAAACTACACTTCATGGGGGTCCAAGGATAAATACCAGCTAACTTGCTTGTTTCTTTGAGAACACAAGTTTTAAAGGGCCCTACGTTTTTGTGCTTATTCATTAAACAGTCTCTAGAACTGAGGAGAGTGGGCTTGTTGACAGTATAAGGTATGGACTTTGCAGCTAACATTGTTTAAATCAAATTTTCTATTTGAAGCTATGTTTATTTTGTTCACATTAATGTATAATAGAAATATAAACTATCACCTTGCGATTTTTCTTCATGTACATGTCTGTGTATGTATTTCACTGTGTTTTACCATTTTGCCTTCAAACTACTTTGTTGTTACAAATGTGCAAATAAAAAGTTTGAATTTGAATTTTTGTATTTTTTTACGTGTATTATTCGATTTTGATAATCAATTTAAGAAAAATTATTTTCACATTTTTTAGAGATACTTACATTTTTTGCGTCTGTTTCGGCATATCCTGGGGTACATTGTTAAAACCCCTAAACGCACAGTTCACTGTTCTCCCCTCACAAATACACTTCTCCGGACAAATTCCATACACACATTCAAAAGAACTTAATAATATACAAACTATATAAATCCAAAACGAGATATCCATGTTGAATTTTAAATATCCTTTAGGCTTCACCATGATTTTTTCCTTTTCAGACTCGAATAAAAAATAAATAAAAAAATTATAACACAAAAATATGTATCCTAACTTCTGATGAATTAATCCATATTGATATGCTGATTCCACTACATGGTAATTTTTTCACTGAAACCGAAGAACACACTAATCCTCTGCTTCGTGTATGAGTGCTATATGAGTCGTCTATATGATGATATACTATAAATAGGGTTAACTCGACGCTCGCGATCACAATACTACCCCTTTAACGCTAAGGCGGTGAAGTATAAATCCCCAGGGCACTCGACGAAAGCTATACAGTCCACTAGACGTTGTACAGGTATTTATATATATATCACAAATAATCGAAGGCCTTCTGATGCACACTGATGTCACAACCGGCGTATTTCCAACTTTTTTTGCTGATTTTTTTTCTTCACAACCTGAGGTAAATCCATTTGTTGTTGTTCCGTACAGTCCGTTAGCCCGTCCGTTTACTACACACGCCGAGCTTGGTACGGTCCATTGCCTTGTGGGGGAGATAACTAAGTTGGTACACACTAAACTCTGAGCCAATCCGGACCGGCTCCTCAGTGTGCTGTCGGAGCGGGTCTCTCAGACAACCCATTTACGTATATATACATATATGTTAAAGGGACGTGGCTAGCTGCAGTCAGTTAGACAATATTCGTAGCAAACGTGTTTGTATTTTATGAATCTTTTTCATTGCATTACTAAATATGTTTAAATCTTCATGTAAAACCGACAAAGTTATGATGGTGTAGTTTTAAAAACTTTAAATGTTCCACTCTTCTTACAATAATAATTATTATATTTTTTAGTTCGGTAGTGGATATTTTCCTAATAAAAAAATAAAAAATTGTTTGGAAAAAAACAACGTTTACAGACGCTAAAAAATAAAATGAAAACGTTAAAATTTATAAAAGTCTTCTCCGACCATCAATGACAACTTTTATAATTATGTTGCTCAGAAATAAAATGTTAATTGTTTATTTTAATTAAGTTTTACAAGTGGCAATTCGAAGATTTTGATCCGTAACTCGACAATGTGTCATTTCGATCTCAAAATATCAAAAATCACGTGCACGCTTTAATTATGAACATTCCTTTCGTAATAACAAAGCAGTTGATAAAATCTTGCCTCGCGTTATAGCCTACATCGGCTAATTAAAGGAAAGGATCTACCATTCTTATCATATTCGTGTGTATGTTAAATTGTATGTTAGCTCAATACCTACGTGTCTGTCTGGGAAATATAAACAATACTATCTTTGTTGTCACTGCTGTGCCTCTCCAGATTTTTACCTGAACTCCCAACAATTATCAAACAATTAGCATATGTAATTTCAAGTGTCCGCACATACCGGAGTTTATTTTATGCATATATCGTGGGAAACGAGACCCGTTATCCGTTAAGATCATCTTATCTACTGTTATGGCCGTCTAGGTATCTTAATTAAAAGTGTTGTGTGCCTCATCTCGTGAGATTTTGTATAATTGTGTACAGGTATGTGATGTTATCAGTTACCTGGATTGATAAGTTTACACTAACTGTGGGGACAGCGACAGAAACACACCCCCGTCGTCTGTACAGACGGGGCCTGGGAACGAATGGCACGAGTCGTTCGGACTGAGGACACAGTGTCAGCTTCTAGGACACACACACACTGACAGACTGTTATATAACAATTTTACTTTGGGGACACAAGCCTTGTTGGATTAAGCCTTCGTCATCAGATTTGGAAACGGAAAGTAGGCGGCGCCGTATTCTCTTCCCCCCTACGGCATTAATATTCTGTTCTGTATACGAGGCGGACTCCCATATACTCGGGCAGTGGCGGATCCAGAGGGGTTTTTTGGGCTTCAGGAAACCGCCCACCCTGAGAATTTTCTTAAAAAATCATGTATTTTCAGAATTTTGAAACCCCACCAATAGGTCTCTCGATCCGCCACTGTCGGGTATCGTGTTATAATTAATTAACTCCGTTAAATATTGACGAGAGTAAGTAGTCATGCTTCTACACTCGTTGATAAATTATAAACTTTATGATGCATCGTTTCATCTCTCTCGTTTTTATTTTTTCTCTATTTTCTGTTTATACGTTTCATTCTTTTTTTTTCATCTTCAAATATGGGATTTCTGGATCCTCCCCAATCCTCCTTACTTAGACACGTTCTTAATTAATTACACGTACATTGTACTTTGACACCGTACCATTTTTATATAGATCAGAGACTTGTATACGATACTTTTTATGTCTCTGTATAGATATATAATCTCCATGAAAAATTATACCGAATATATTGCATTGTAAGGGTACTGATTAACTAATTCCTTAGCTTAATTACACTGCTTGAAATTAGAAATATAAAATCTCTTAGAACTTGTGAGTCTATTATATGTCACGAGTTACCGATAACTAATATCTTATTAACGCTTTTCTGTCTCCTTATCCAGAAAAGGATCAAAATTCAATAAAAATATATAGGAGAGCGATTGATAGCAGAATCCGATCTTGCTCCACTCAACCTTTTTAATAACGAACAAATTCACGGAACTGAATTTTACACCTGTAAACGGCGACATCAAAGGACACGCCTATGTTTGGCTCGGCACAGACGTCGATTTCACCCCCTAACGTCAAACGTGTAATAACGACTTATAGTGAGTGTTACTTGTAGAAAATATTTTTGTATGTAGGCTTTGTGTATCGCGGTCAAAAGAATGTGAGAGACACTGCTTAAATGTTAGACGGAAGAGAATTTTGCTGTGTTTTCATAATAACTGTTATTACATCATTTCGTTTCGTTTCTTTATACTGTTACTACATCATTTCGTTTCTTTATTTGCTGAAGTTTTTGAAGTTATAGCAGAGACGTATCTGATTATAGCAAATTAATATCAAACTGTTCTACCCACTGAAAGACAGATATAATGGTATATATTTACGAGAAATTATATATATACATATTATATAGTCTCGCTTTCCGCTAAGGGTCGTTCTCGAGACTTGTGTCACCGCGAGTCTCGAGTCTGGGGAAAGCGAGACTCCGGGGAGAGCGCGAGACTATGACTCAATAGGGGTCGTTTTTGTCATTGATTATTGATCGATTGATGGATTATAATTGAGCTAGCGTTTGATCGATAGTGAGTGACAGGCGGGACTTTACCAAGCCGATACCTGTAACAACACCTGTATCCATTGTATAACCCCAATAATTACAGACAATACTTACCGGTTGTGTTAGGTACACATACCAATAAATTACGTCACCCACGCCCGCCACTAATTGCAGGACAAATACCTGTCGCGGCGGTCATTCGGCACCAGACTGACCACCAGACAGGGTGATCAACATATTATTTCTCATAAAGGACGGTCTCATATACCTGTCTGCGGCAGACGACCCTTTGTATACCAGAGTTATTGCCCTTTATTACCAACAAAACACTTTCATTAACAAGCACGCCATACACATCAGAGAGACGTATATATTATATGTACTGATCATCAATATGACTGAAACTTGCATTTCTGTTTTTTTTCTTTTTTAAAAGTGATATAATTGTTTAAACTTAGATAAGAACTAAATACGCATACATCAGAGACGTATATATTATGTAATATATACAGAACGTCTCTGCATACATGAAGTTTTTTATGCGCGCCCTTAATTATTTGTTTCACGTTCTGAAAGTCTCCGATTTGATTGGATTTGAAGACATATATAATAACCCTCTTTGATTTTAACATGGAACGTAATTTCATTGATGTAAATATTAATACAAGGACTATTTATGAATTTGGAAACTTAAAGTTTAAAAACTCCATCATCCAAATGTTCCGAATTTGATGACGAGACATCGCGAACTTGAGAATATTTGTTAAAAATACCAAGGCCATACTTAATTATAATGTACGGACACTTCAATTAATTAATTCTATCCAATAATATACATGTAATTAATGACGGACTGTTCTAACTAGACTGATTATAGCCGAATATGAAATGAGATGTCAGGACACCACAATAAAGTTTTGGTTCTATTTTATTGAACGCCTAATCAACAGCTAAGGTAATTTTAGGACGTCACAAGAAAGGATAACAGCTATTCAGACAAAAGTAGTTTTTTTTTCGTCTTTCAGAATATTTTATTGTTCTGATCTTATGTACAAAAGGAATTGGTCAACAGGGATAGCCTATATAATCCCTCTCCTTACAAAACATAACAGAATATACTTTAACATAATAATGTTTCTTTTAGTAATGAAATAAGAAATTGTTTGTTTTTTTATTTTGATTTGACAATACATATGTCAATTATCGCAACTGTTGCTAGAGAGATTATTTATTTGACAATACTATTTGAGAATCTAATAAAAACGTCTGGTGTCTCTAATGTAATTCTGAACCGTCCCCACAATATTTCAATTCATATTTACGTCTTGTGATTGAAAACCAGAAATAAAAGTTTGGGTATTGAGTGGAATAGCATCACTCATCGCTGACAGAGAGTTAACTAATATTTGACGCTGGTTAGTATAAAGAGGACAGTGCAGGAAGAAGTGATCGCGATCTTCGACAAATCTATTGATACATATGTTGTGTATTGATATATCATCAAACTATAAGATGAGACGAATCTTTAAAAGTCTGCCTGACGATTTCCTATTGAATACACAGAGAAGATACTGATGATAATTTAATGAACGTAGTAGGCTTACGAGAGGATCACATCTATACTTCAGTCAACGTAACACAGGGGCATGCTAGTAAGGACACACACTGTGGTTTGAGACTTTCCGTATTTGTTAGAAGAACGTTATGTATATAACAAAAAGTTGGTTGGTTGTACAGGGTATAACGTCCTATCAACAGCTAAAGACTTTTAAGGACGTGCCTTCATGTGTGTAATGTATGTGTGCTTGTGTGTATGTGTATGTGTGCCAGAGACAGGGTCTGTTGGTGTAGATACATGTAGACGGATCTGATGCCGACTTTATAGTGCTATCTCACTGAAATACCATGCTGAAGGTACCCAGCACAGCATTCCGCATTTAATTAAGGATACCATCCACTACATGCAAAACACTAGAGATTCCACTGGGTTTTTTTGCGTATGTACAGTTACCTTCCCTAAATTTCCTTTTGAATAGAACTGTAGCGCAACTTGGGGAAAGTTCTATTCATCTTCTGATAGATAACCGAACAACTCAGTACTGAAGAGGACGTGGCACTCAAACAAACAAACAAACAAACAAGAAAAAGTTCCTCCGTTGAACAGAGAGCTGAGGTCCTGGAGACGAATCCTGGTCTGAACACTTACGTACAGAACACGACTGTTAAGTTTTGTTTATTTTTTATTGAGAAGTCATGCAAAGTGTTTTTTTCAGAAATGATTGATCAAAGCTATGGTCATGCCGGAGAAAAACAGCTTCCAGTTTATAATTATAGATTTTGGTAGTGGGACGAGGATCCTTAACTTCCGGCACCAAACCATGCAGGGACGGTCACAAAAATGCAATCTATGTCTAAATTCTCAGGTCCATGTGGTCGAAGCAGGTATAATAATGATTGTTATTTGTCGCTGCCTCTGTGTAGCATTTTAGACCTCCCGGAATGCAGTCTTTAAGTTACCCATACATACAATAGAAATACATGGATGTGTATTTTATACCGCCACTCGTAAATTATAAATTATGCAAACACACATGCACAAATTATTACACACATTTGTCTTAAGTTTTGTTATTGAATACTGCGCTAATCGATAAGCTATGCACTTGGTAATTGACGTCTTTAATCCTACCCCGCGGAACACCTATCAAAGCATACGTACCCAGGCTCTGGTGAGGAATGAGGGCGCTATCTAAAGCCTAATATAGCAGAACAATAGCCGCTAAGTTATAATCCCCAATGTTACGTTACTGATGTGTATCTTAAGAATAAATTCAGGCCAAAAATAAACGAAAGAAAATACAGCAGTCCTGTATATATATTAATGTCCGCCCGCATTGTGTATTTTGATCCCCCCTACTCTCCTGCCCCTCCAATTCTCGAGTATTACATAACAATCGGTCGGAAGCAATTTGGAGATGTATCTTTATTAGAAATCTTTGATCGATTAAGTTTATCTCTCATTATAATGTCATTATTGGAAATATGATGAGATTAAAATCACATCTGATATTACTATGTACATGTAAGGTTAAAGTCATAAACGTTTAAAGGGACATGTTCTAAAAGATTTGATTTGAGGAAAGAAATAGTACGGAATTTACAAAAGAGCGTTGTCAGGGGAAGTGACTCTTGTAGACGAGCATAATCATCTACAAGTAAAATTTAAAGCCATTCTATAGGAGAATACTCGACTGGGCACACTCTCTCAACTTCCATACTTGCACACGGTGGTGTTAAATGTGACGTCAACCCTATGGTTAACAGCTGGTGAACATAAATCGATGTTGTATTCCTTTTAGTTTCGGTATTTTATGAGTTATTGTCATTGCTATGTTTTACCGGGTATTTCAGTTGCTCACTGCATTTCACCCGCTGCCATGCATATTACCCGGTTCATTTAACACTGTTAATTAAGCAGTCTGCTAAAATGGGACACTTGGCTAGACAAATAATTACTTCTTATTTCTAATATTTCTATTAATGCTTCCAACATTGAAAAAATATGACGAAACAGTGTCCTTTTCCTTCAAATCTTTTTATTTGAAAAATTCATCTCACGATGATTGAGTTAAATTTTTAATTTAGATAATTTATCGAACGTGCTCCTTTAACTTCACCCGGGTTTTAAAACGTAACTGAGACAAAGAAGAATGTGTGTTATCTGAACAATGTACCCCCTATGTGCGGAAACACCACCCGAGGGAGGGTAACATTGACCTCACGACTTTTCGTGTACCAGGAGCGGAACCAGTGACCTCTGACCTATCAGATTACCAAAGAGGTGAAGGTCATTCAATTTAGGTCACTATCGTGTTTCTTACACATCGAGTATCTGGTAGAAATTGTCCACCTACAAAATAAAGACAGTCTTTGTCGGGACATGACGATAAGAAATCAATTTAAATGAAGAAAAAATACTGAATAAATATGTATTTATATAAATCTGACGATAAAAATATTATCTGAATCTAATAAAAGTGCCATTTTAGTTGGAAAAAATAAAATCAATCTCAATAATATATTTTTTCTCAGCAAGGTGTAGTAATGCGTGGTAGGGTACGTTATGAACTCTGTACTTTCGTTTACAACACAGCCTAATTTATCTTCTTAGATGGAGCGCAATAATAGATCCAGAGAGTTCAATAGGACTTTCGGAACCCCCTGAAATCTGGAAGTTTTCTTTAGAAAATGCCTATTCACATGTTTGACTCTCATAAGCCTTGCATATCACACTAAAGGGTTAGCTCCGTTAATGGTAAGATATTTAAATAAATGACATTTTATCTAAAAGATTTAAGGCATTTTAGCTAATCATCAGTAAAAGCAATACTAATATTTTAGTTTGGCGGTAATTGGGTCACGGCAGACATGTTTAAGACCACGCCTCATTTCTATATATGGAAATCTTTCTTATTTCCTATATTAACAAGGACCTAACGGTAATCCTTGGCGCATGCCCGTTTCCTGTTATTCAGTACACCGTGGCTACAAACAGTACAATTACAATCGGTTGATCATAGATGGATGAAGAGGTCTGAGCATCTCGTTAACTCCATTTTTAACAATGACAGATAGGCTACACTTGTTTATGTACCAACTGACCGAATATATTCAAGTGTGTTCCTGTTATATTTTACATCATTTCAGTTATTTTGGTATAAACTAATGCCACATATCCGGATTTGCATTTTCTGCATTTCTTGCAGTACATTTTTTTAAAAAAAATATTTCTACCATTTGAGTTTGTCTTGATATGTATAGCGTTTAGCCAAGGTTGTATAAGAACGTGTCTATATGTTTGTAATGTATGTGTGTTAGAGGCGACTTGTAAGCATATTTGCTTCTTTCCAATATCGTGGTTCTAATGCCGACATTAAAGTTCTTCACTGAAATACAGGTACCATGCCGAAGGTACCCAGCACAGTGTTCCACCTGGTCACATTATACTGACAACGGGTGAACCAGTTATTAACATTAGTCTCAATGCTGAACGTTTAGTAAGACATAACAACTACTATTTTAAGAACTTTAATATGTCCCGGCCTGGGGACAGAACCCATTGCCTTCCTCACCTAGGCGAGCGTTCAGCACTAAGACAAACATGAGGAATTGCCAAGAGAGGCATGAGGTTAAGAAAAGTGTTTTTAGGAAGTAGAGAGAAAATATGAAGATCCCAAATATTGCAATGGGTGTGGCAGAAATACAATGTTTTTTGGTGGTCCCTTAGTAGAGGGCACAACATCCCAAGTTCTGCATGGGGTTCTCTCATTAGTTGCCTCTGACAATATGCAGGGGATAACAACGGGCGTATTTGTTCTCTTCTCATTCCTCGACATGCTGTGATGCTGTTTCCAAGGAATATATCCTTTCCTACTTACGTGAACCTGAACATGTAAACAACGGTATCAAGACTGGGGATCATGTATGTTTAGGTGTTTTGTATCTATTTCCTTAGAGGACAAGGGAACAACACTATCAACAGTATCAGAAAGCCATTTGTCCGAATCCTAATTGTTAAACTCCAGCCCGTTTTGATGAAATCGTTCTCATGTTCAAGCATGGATTTTGTGCTCAAGTCTGATTTCTTGTCCAGTTTATAAATTAATAATTAAGTCTTATTTCGTCATTGATTTTGGAAAAGAAACTGAAGAGACTTACAGCCAAATACTGTTTTCAGTGTTTACATTTGACGTTTTGATCGTTTGGCATGATTTAAGTGTGTTAAAAGAAAGTTTGTTTGAGCACAGAATCTATGCTTGAGCATGAGAACGGTTGGGTTTCATAAATACTGACCCAGATACCACACAGGAACAATTTCAACCGAATAAGAAGGCTTTTCAGTCAAACCAAAATCGTTAAACTCAAGATACCACAAGAGTTGCATTTCATATCGAAAGGCCACAGGCAACACTCTATTGAGAAATCAAAGCAAATGAGTCGAGGCTGGTTACCAAATTCATTCGGCGATGGAGACAGCAAATGCACTGATAAAACAATGGAAGGCGTTAGGTAAATGTCATACTCAACGGCTAAATCCCTTATATAGGAGTTTTGTCAGGGTTGTATGCACATTTTGCAACACGTTTCGTCAAACCCTTGTCACATTTTCACCTGACGATGATTTCATTGAAGATAGAATGATGAACTCGATTATAAGCCCTAATCATCTACAAAAAAATATGTTAAGCTTTGGTATGGGCAATAAAAGAACGATCAGGCAAAAACGTGAGTTGAAAGGTGTTTCAAACTGTCCAAAACTCACCCTCCAAGTGCTCAAATATTGAACTATTGGAGTTTTTTTAAACTCCAGTAACGCGACATCATAAACAATAGAACACTTGACAGATAATAATTGAATTAACTCAAGGCTCACCAAGGACAACAAGAGAATGCAGAAGTGACAACAAAATCACAATTCGAACTCAAAATCGATAAAACTAGGGTAAAATATGAATAAAGAGAAGAATTACATGGAGACCATTGAAAAAGAGAATAAGACCAGGTGTTTCGGAAGGGTAAACGTCTTCTGCTCTATCGACAGCACCCGCCATGTAAATCTAAGTCAACTTCAAGTAATGTCACGTCCTAACACCGAGAACTCCGGTAGTGACATCCAACAACAACACACACTAAAAAGCATAGCATCGACCTTCATATCACCCAAATTGATAGCTTATTTACCTGCGAGATCCTTATTCTGATTCTGAAAGTTTACCCACCAGCAGTCGACAATCATCAAGGAAAGCGTGATACTAGTACTCGGAGCAAGGACGACCTGATCTGATCAAAGCACAAATCAGGTCTCGTCGCACTTCATCCCAACATTTGCATTGCACCTTTTGATGTTAACGGTGTTTAGGGTATCATCTCTGCACAACAGCTAAAGTCATGTGAAGTCTGATGCTTAGAAAGGCAACAACGAAAAGACAATGGGAATGGGAAAAAGAATATATATAGATCCTAAGTGTTTCAATGGGAGCGTTAGGTAAATTATGGTCTCTTCAGTAACCACTAGGCAGGAGACAAGAAGAAAACCTCCGATTCTGTAGCCCCATTCCACCAGAAGTCCCCTCTTACAATCACAGTGGGATACAGGAATTCTTTCCTCGAACCTGCAAGGTTTGATTGCGTATTCAAAACCTGTGTGAAGGTGCCCACGTGACATCAGGGTCCGTATTCATGAAACCGTTCTCATGCTCAAGCCTGGATTTTGTGCTCAAGTCTAATTTCTTGTTCCAGTTATAAATT